>JAHFWI010000143.1:0-105822 GCA_028554975.1 Himalopsyche kuldschensis
TAATAGGTTAACTTAAGACCGATCTCAGTAATAGATTCATTACAAATAAACTCAATTGCAATGAATGTTGTTTCTGAAATCATGTAACCGACGTCTTAGAATGACGTCTCCAGGTCGATAACGGAGCAACTAACACATCTATGTCGAGAACGAAGGCTGTCTCCCGATATGTTAAGGAGACGAGAGCCAGATCGTCTCAATACCTCATAATCATCAGTGAAGATTTATCATCACTCGCATTGCAATTTGAAGTAAAAGATCTTTAAATATTGTGCAGTATATAGATGGCTTAAAGAGTAATTTTTCTAACTCCACTTTTAGCGGAAAATGACTTAAAATCCCAACTTGTTGTATCATGCAATGTGCGCATGTCCCGTACAATTTTTATAACCAAAACTGATTTGAGTGCGTCGTAAAAACGTTTTAGGAAAATTTGATTGTCGTTCTAAAACCTACTCTGCTAATTGTCCAACTCCACCATTTTCTATTGCCATCTGTCATTGATTCGTTGTTTTTCAGCGGTGCTACAAAAAAAAACGTTTGAAAGTCCTATTTGAAATTTTTCCGATCAGTTTGAATATACCAAAATAATCAGTTTTTACCCTCTCCTGCACAATTGAGATAACAAATTGTCTCATTAAGCCATCGATATATAACTTTTTTAACTCAATGATTTTCCTTAGGTGATTCAACGTAACTTCGTCGTTCAACCTGTTGATATTGTTTGCATGAATACGACAAAAATTTCAATCTTAAGCAATCCCAGTTTGCGTAAAAGTAATGAAAATTTCTAAATTACTTAATTAACCATAGGTAATTAATAAAATAATTTAAATATCTTAACTGAAGATTGCCTACTATTACTGCATACCACCCACCAACGTGTTCAACCTCTCTTTAAGACAGTTGAAATAACTACGATAAGACACGTGGTTAACAAATGCACCCGTTATCCCAGGATTGGATGAGCGTAAAGGAGTTCTAGGCGAAGGTTTTAGATATGCCATCCCTTTGAATTGAAATCGATTGAAACACCAATTCATCTAACCGTACGTAATACAATCGAGTCAGTGAGCACAGCTACCGAATCTAAAGACGGGGAGAAAGATTTTTACCCGTGCAAGCGAACATGTTACATCCTTTAACAATTGAAAAACTGATTCACAATATGCTAATCACCTCTTAGAACAGTCACATAATCCGAATTCAGTCCCGAGTTGCTTACATTCCTGTAATAAAAGCCTTAAACTAAATGCATTGGAACAGCTAGAAATTAATAGGTATAATCAATCCAATGAAATTCTTAACGATCAGATTACTTCTCACCTCTTTTAAAACCTTTATTATTCAATAAAATAAAAACAATTTAAATATATGCACTTAAGACTTTGCAGATTTTAAGTGGTTTCACACGATAAAAATAATCCAAAAATACCCAGATTATCTTTTGCACCAATAATCTTATTTAAATTCTTCCGTGGTTGGTATAGTTTAGAAAGAAAGAGAGGATATACGGTGCACCCTGTCTAGCAAAGGCATATAAGCTATCTCTAATACACGTTTTAAACATAGTTCTGACGAAGGCGTAAGCCGAAATAGCTATCAACAAATATATAAAATTTATGTAGAACTAAAATACATTGTTATTTTTCTTACCGTATTATGATGGAGTTCTACCAAGTAAATGCCTACTCAATCAATGAATCTAAAGACATTACATCCATGAAAAACAGGGACCATAAAATCTCTAAATTACATCTTATAAAAATAATAGAACATTTATAGTACTTATTTCACATTGAATTTATTTAAATCAGGACCGGTTTTGCTCATTGCGCGCATTATTAACTGCCAATAAATACAAAGATACAGATCTATTAAAATTAAATAATAATTAAAATGTTGATGTCCCATTAGCAATACATGAACCACATTAAAAACCAATTGAGTAAGAATGAACAGTGAAAACCAACAGGTGTATGCATTTTACAAATAATAAATTGTTATGTAAGGATCCAGCGCAAAGTGGGGAAAAAACAGTTATCAATAAAAATAAAACAAAATAAACTACGGTTAAAATGTTATACCGCTTAGCAATACAAACTTCTACAGTAAAAACCAATATAAAGGGTATTTCAATAGGGACGCTCAAAATATGTTACTTTGTCCTGCTGAGTAGATTATTCATTGTTTAGTGGCCAAATTTGAGTCAACCAGTTTGGTAAATAATCGGCCAACATCTACCTGTACGTCATCAAAATACAATATCTGGTGAAAACATTGCTGCTGTGTGTGAAAGTGTACAGGAAAACCCAAGGCAGCTTATTTCTCGTCGTTCACAAGAACTTGGCTTTTCTGCGACTTCAACTTGGCGAATTTTGAATCGGGCCTTATGTCTGCACCCGTATAAAATCCAACTATGCAAGGAACTTCAGGTAAACGACCGCAGACAACGCCTGATTGGGTTCTGGAGCAGTTGGAAGTTTACCCAAATTTGTCAAAAAAGTCAACTTTAGCGACATGGCTCATTTTATAATGAATGGATATTGGCAGACATTTGATGCTATATTCCATATTTAATGCCGTAAAATATACATACTTACAAATGAAATTAAAATTTAGTCGAAATCTCACAAACAACTTGTTTTATTTACATTTCAAAACTAAGCGTCCTTATAAAAAGAACCTATAGTAATGATCATACACTTCCAGTCCAACGATCGGGGGGATTCTTGCTTTACTTTTGTGTAAATAACGCTGTATTTTGTATTTCTTATCAGTTGACAGTGCTAGCGATGATTGAAACCGGTTCTGATCTACATAAATTCAATATGGAATAAGTACTAAAATTTTAATATTATTTTTATTATAATGCCATTCCACATAGTTTTGACAGTGAACAAATCGAAAGTGATAAGATGCAGTAAAAAGAAAAAATTCCAAACTCCATTTTGTAATTTTTTAATTATAAAATATTAGAATCAACTTGCTTTATTACTTAAGAAAATTTTGCGATAGTAAGTTCGAAGATCTCGTTAGGCGGAGAAAGACGAAACACGTGTCACAATTAGTCACAAAATAAGTGGAATAATCACTTTTAGTGTGTTGACTGTCATTACTTGGTGGAATGGCTATCTAATAAAAATAATAAAAAAAAATTAGTACTTATTCCACATAAAATTTATTGGATCATCATCGTCAACTGATAATGCTCGCCACTAGCTAAACCGGTCCTGATCCATTAAATTTTATGTGAAATAAGTATTTAAAAATGTTTTATTATTTTATTATGTAGTATAATAATCAAAGTTATTTTTATATTTAAATGAACTTGCACAAATTAACCGCCGAATCCATCGAAATTAAGTTGCATCTGTTATTGTAAGCGATAGTTAGAAACAAGCTTTTTGTTTGCAACAACATTTTTTTCAGACCAAAGAAATCTGTTGCAAATAAATTGCACAGAAACTAGTAAAACTTTATAAAACTCCACGATTGCCGTATTAAAACGCGAGTGGTTTACAAAAAAAAATACGCGCTTTCCTGCAATCTTACAATTCACCGAATTTTGTTAAAAGAATTCTACGCTTAACCTTCGAAAGACTGTCTTTGAAAATAACTCGTAGGCCGAAGGGGGGGTCTTAAAAAGACCCCAGTGGTATGTCTTTATTGACATAGACAGCAATAAAATACATCAAAATACAACTATACATCTTTCTATAAAACTTAAGTCGCTATATTTTAAGTCATGCATAAATAAAACAACCTGATCGTGTTCTTGTTTATTCTAGACTGGTGATGGGAACTGTGAATGCGACTTTTATCTACACCTTTTAATGTAAAAAGCATCCATTTGATTTAAAATTTTCGTTGAAAGAAGCGCGCTTGAGATATGATAACGTTATATTATCGCGTATGGGCAGTGTAGTTTTTATCCTGGCAATTGGTAGCGACAATATAAATGGTTTTCGGCCAATAATAATCCAATTTATTTAATTGCGACGAAACTAGTCGATCAAAATTTTTTTACTGCAAAAGATGTAAAAAACAATGATTTAAGGTAACCTAAAGAATCATCAATATTAAGATAATGTAGCAGTGGTGGTCGACTGTTTCACCCTCAGCCAGGCAAAAGTTAAATTGTCTAGCGAACTCTGAAACAGAAAGTTTGCAGGGTCGTATGCGAGTCTTTGTATTTTCTTCGCGTATTTGCGGATGACATGTTTGTAGAATATATTACTAAATTTCCTTGCGGTTTTCGAATAATTCTTCAGACTCTGACTATTTTCCCGATGGCAATTTATCACAGAATAAATCGATAGAGCGCACACCACAAATATTTTGCCTGTATTCAGCTTGAGCTCATTCCATAAAAAGGTCGGGACTATTTTTTGAGAACTTTAGATCTCATAGATTGAAAAATTTCATACACAAATGAAATAAAATTTGAACTGTTTGAATTTTGTACTTTTCCATTTTGTATGAGTTTGGTTTCGCCTTTTGGCATTCTCAGGCATTTCAAGTGCGCGGATGTACTTGAACTGACGCGTAGTAAACAGTTTGTATCGTTTGTATACAAAAATAAAAGTAAATCACTAAGTTAAAGTCCTATTGTTTCTTGTTGGAAACTGGATGAATTAAGGGATCACTTTATTTTTTAAACAATGAATTTGGGTTAACAACACGAAACTTCAACACTGTAGAGTTCAGCAATTTAACTTAAAAAGACAAAATTCAAACATATTTAATTTAGTTCTGAAATTCCATCAAGTACCTTCAGTCAAAATCTTTAATTAAAAATTAAAACTGTTCATACGCCATGGCGTACAGGCATGCAAAATCGGTCTTACCACCAGGGCCACCAACCAGGGTTATTTATGAATAAATATCGTATTTTTTAATAGAACCTAATGCAGACACATCTTTTCAATGCAATTTTATTGTTAAAATATCAATGAGTATAGCCGTTTTTATTTCATTTGAGTATAAGATAACAGATGTCACTAGTGCTTGCACCTTATTATCGTAAATATCCCTGGTAATTTTTTTAAATCTTACACTTTCGATATTTTTTTTTCACTTTTATTTGAAAACCAAAAATAAGTCGGGTAGAAAACGATTATCCAAATTCATGGAAAATCGATGGTTGAAAATGGTGGCATGTGGCAAAGATCCATGGAATTGGCTTGGCGTTTAAAGGGTTAATTTTTGAATAGAACGTTTTTTACCTGTAAAATTCCAATATCTTTCCTTATCGGTTCTCCAAGAAACTGTGTAAATAGAAGATCACGAATAGATCGGAAATTTGCATATGCAAATCGACAAATTATAAGCATTTCAGTAACAAAAAGCATTAAATGTTGAGAAGACCTTTATTCCGGCTCCCTCGTAAATCGAGAAGGAGCCTCCTATCCGACACTCAGGAGAGGGATTTTGGGGACGGAGTAGGAGAAACATGGTACTCTTATAAAGAAAAGACGATCTCAAAGCGTTATGTGGTTGCGGTTAGCATCCATTATTTAATTGTTTATAGTTTACACAGACGATATACAACACACAAATATTACGATAGCGAAGAAGATATCAGGAATTTGACTCGAATTTAATTCTTAGGGAGAGGATTAGGCGCGTGCATTCTCAATGCCGTCCAATCTCTCACTGCTGTATGAAAACAAACGGTTACTTTAGAAAGAAAAACAATGGCCGTTTCAAAAATCGTTAACACGTGCGCCCGCCGATAAGGGATTATTTATCGCCTTACGAACATTTTATGAAGCACATGCATTGTCGGGCGTCAAGAGATAAGAGAAATTGAAATAACTCTACATTGCATCGCTATAGATTTCAATATAGATTATTATAAGAATGAATTTATTACCTGATATCGACTTAAACTCATAGACTGAGGTGAAAAATAGATCGTTCGAGAGAGTTCTGATGACCCACCACATAAGGCGGTGTCAATGTATACCTTTGTATTTAAAAGACGAAGAATTGAGAGCAGCGTAATCACATAATATAATACTATCGAATTCCAAAAATGCCAAAAGACTCAAATATCGTATTGATTGATTGTCGAATTATACAATATAGTCATGTAACATTTTCATTTAGTTGAGAGCTATTTTTATATGAAATAGGATTGCCAAAAGTAAACTCATAACACAATTACATATTTCTCCATTTGATTTTTTCTGAAAAATTTAAGATACGGTTCAGTAGTTTATTCCTTGTAATCAAAATAATTCCGAATGTTAAAGAAACCACTGCTTCAAACGATGCCAGTAAAAAATTTCATTCAATTGATTTATATAGTAAGAATAAATATTATATATTGAATGGTGTAAAAACGTAATTATTATATCACGTGTAAAATAAAATCCTTGTGAAAGCTGAAGTGCTTAAAGGATTTGCAATATCATATTTGAATTTTTCTAATTAATAAAATAATATATCAAAGGAAATTACAAACTTTTTGTTAAATCATACAGATCTTGCTATCGTTTATGCAAATATTTTGCCAATTTAAATAAGTCGTCATTGGTATTAAATTGTATATTCAGATCATCATTCCTAGACTTTCTTTTGTTTTTTCATATATAACATGGTTGGCCAAATGTCAATCGTGTAGCGATTCCTAGTCGATCGCCTATCTGATCTGTACAAATCTCTGGTGCCCGTCCCAAGAAGCGTGCGAGACAAGTCGCGTGACAGGGACAGCACACTAAAATCTCGAAGCTAGCCGATTATCGACGAAAATCTCTTTCTAAAACCCGGGTCAAACAAGGGTTGGCAATTAGATTAATATAGACCTTAAATTACTATTTTTAATGTTGGTCGATCGCCGCCAATAATTTAAAACGAAAGTCTATCGCGGGCAAAAAAGTCTGCCCACCCCTGCTATATAACAACAAAACCAAACTGTTTACTTATAGTTTCAGCTAGAATTCATCTAGCAAGGTAGACGTCGCAAACTGAAACCTGTACCATTATTGGAAAAACTTACGCAAGTGTTTTTTCCTTCAAATAATTTTCTTTTTTAGAGAAACGCTATACCTTTAGGCGTTATTATATCATCACGTATTTTGGAACGGAAAAACACGTTATATAATAAAGCAACGAGCTTTTTCTTGACAAAATTACAACATCTCGTTACGTTGTAATGTTAGGCTAAAAAAAGCTCAGAGAACATACAATTATAATTGTCAAAGCTTTCTTGAAAAAATATCATCCGCAAAGTTTTACAGTTTCTACTTACTAGTAATCTATTTACTAATGAGAATTTAATGAATTTTGACGCTGCTATGCTGGTTACCCTAGTTCAGTGGTTTTCAATGTCTGGCGCGCGTCTCGTAGATGGTTTAATTACATATGTCTCCTCACAATGTTTAGCATATGAATTGCCGATGGAGTTGATCTCAATTGCAGTCTTCTAGGACAACTACTTGTTATTAAATTTCCCTACAGACTGACCACGCTACTTATGCAATCGAAAGAGTGGCGCTGTGAGAATGTTCTGAATGACTCGCACAAAAAAAAGATTGCCAGAGATTGAACATTTTTAATTCCCTTATTTGATATAGACTGAACGCGTAGGCTAAGTGCGGTTATGTCGGAGACAACATTTATTTAGTATCAACGGCTGCCGCACACTCGAGTGAACTGTTAAACAATCCAGATTGTACCTCTTGGTTTCGGAGAGGTAAGAGACATAAATAATTAGACTCGTACTTGTCCAATGTTGTCTCAAAGCCAAGAGGTTGGCTTCGTAGAAAATTAAAATGCTTCACAAGCCAATCCAACAAATGCGCGGCATTATTTCAATCAACGAGCAACTTCTGTTGAAATGCTTCATAAGGAAGACATGTATGTAAAATACATGTTTGATTCATTATTTTGTGGGTCCTTGATATATTTAAGGCAATATTTATCAGGTGGTAAAACCCATTAGAGTGAGCACCAATTTGGGACCAGTTTGAAACTGCTGCGCGGCCGCGCGCGTAGAAGAAACATTGAACATGAATAGAGGTTAACTTATCACTCTCGATTCATCCCGTTATTTGAATCGGAGGGTATGGTAGTGAATTATATACAACACAGACATCCATACAATTTAACAGAAATCAATAATTCTCCGAACTGGGGCTCAAACCTGTGAGCTCTGCAACTGTAGCAAACAACGTTGACACCGAACTACGACCCGACCGACATATGATAAGTACCCTTATATAACACAACGAGAAAAAGATTTTTTTTACACACATATTACTTTTGATTGATGCGACTTTAACTTTGTGGAAGCTCATCTATCTATCTATCTATATATATAAAAATGAATGTCTGTATGTATGTCCGCTATGGACTACTAAACCCTCGACCGATCGATGTGAAACTTTACAAATTTATTGACTGCACCCCCGTGATGGTTTCTGGCCTACCAACCCTTCCCCCCAACCACCACTCAACCTCCACCCCCCAATTTTTTCTTTTAAACTTTACGATTTTTTCGAGTTCACTCCTTTGAAGGTTTCTGACATACCTCCCCCATACGCCCCCCAAACCTTACCCCGCCAAACAAACCCCTCCCCCCCAAAAATGATATCGAATTGAAACGAAAAGCTGCAATGTCACAATTTTTTTAAAATGAACGAAATCAATAAATTTACTCAAATTGAATTGAATATTTGTGTAATGTCTTTCCTTCAAATTTATTTTAGTTGCTGACGTAGCAACGCGCGCAGGGTACAGGTAGTTTTATTATAAATTTTAAAAAAACTTAACAGATTGTTTCACGTTTTGCGCAGTGAGTATTGACACGTGTTGCGCCTCTTTAATATATTTAACATCAGACTTACTATCGCACGTCTGCCTTACTAAAGTTACCGTATTCAATTTTAATAAAATTACGATTAATAGGATTTGATGGTAACTTGATGGAAGTAAATTTTAATTTATAACGTACAGATGACTTTCTTTATTCCGCTGAATTTATAAAAAATAATGTAACGAGTTTCACATGTGAAAGAAGTTTTTTCAGACTTACTATCGCTAGGTTATTTTAGTAATTAGATTGAGTTTACCTCTTCTTACCACATCTTCATACATCCAAATATTTATCTGACCAATTTACATTTATATATAACTAGTATTGCTACCCGGCGTCGCTTGGACTAAGCGACCTATAATTATTTAATGTTATATCATTCGACATAATTATGTATATCACAAAATCTAACATCCAAAATAGAGTTAAAATAAAATCACAAACTTTATTTAATTTGATGACAGTCCATTAAAATGTCCAAATTCAAGGAAAAAATCTAATTTGCTGTCAAATAAATGTCAAATAATACCTTCACGTAAATAATAAACATTACTATTAATAATAAAAGCCGGGAAAAGTTAAGTAGAAGACAAATTTATTACATTTTGACTAAATGTCTTCGCCGAAAAAAATTCAAACTTATTTTCTTTCATATTCGTTTTTATGGCAACTTAATGACCAACAATGCAAAAGGGAATTACAGACCCACAGACATAGTTTTATATATGTAATACAGTAGAACCTCGATTGTCCGGACCTCGATTAACCGGATTTTCGATTATCCGGATTGGTCAAAATAAACAAAAATATTACAAATTTGCTGACATGCACGTGGCGAATTGCGTCCACTGTTTATGTACGTGGTGGAATGCAGTCTTAATATTTTGATCGTTGCATTTATTCTAACAATAAGTCCTGTGTAAAATATGGGTCAGTCATTGTCCAAATTCGATACGCATTGAACGTTTGTTTCTTGAAAAATTGATCACAATCACGATTTATTTTTAATATTACCGATATGTCAACGAAAAAACGTGTCGTACTTTCATTAAAAGACGCTTTCAAACGGGGTGAATCGGGACGTTTTTTGTCTAATAAACACATATGGTGTCGGAACGTCAACGATATCGGATATAAAAAAACAAAGTAAAAAAATCTTGAAGTTTACCAATTATTTAATGTCAGAAGATGGAAGCTCAGAGCGTTAATTTATGAAAACATCACGAAATGAAGAAGTTATAAAGTGTATTTTTGGTTTATATGGGACAGGCAATATCTGGTCCATTACTATGTGAAAAAGCAATATTTTCCAATACAATGATTAAATGGAGACCCCAACTTCAAAGTATGCTCGGGTTGGCTTGGAAAATTCAAAGGACGATATGGTATCAGGGAACTTGAGATTCATGGAGAAGGGCTTTCTGCTGACATACCTTCAGCAAACACTTTCATTGACACATTGAAATTGTTTGTGGAGACGGAAGGATTCGGCGAAGAATTTAATTACAATGCTGACGACAGGTTTAAATTGGAAGAAACTACCCGACAAATCTTTGGCGTCAAGACGTAAAAATCAAGAGTCAAGAAGAGTGCTATTCAAGACAACGTATGTGTGTTAAAAGTATTCGTGATTTGGCAAAATCGAAAAGCTAGCTTTAAGCAGAAATCGATAATTGTTTTTTTCAATAAAAAATAATTTATTATTAAAGCTATGCATTAATCTAAAGAAATAAAAATGATTTATACTGAATATACTTGTCTTTTCCTGTCAATTACGAATTTTTCGATTATCCGGATTCGTCCTTATCCGGACTATCTTCTTCCCAATCAGTCCGGATAATCGAGGTTCTAGTGTAATTGGTTTCGTTGATCAATGAAATAAAATTTGGAATATTTCAGACATACGATTGAGTGGCTAAAATAAAACATGCATTTATTAAATGTAATAAATTGAAATAAGGCTGCGGAAATATGAAACAAATACTGGGAAATCGTCGATTCGTTGCACGAGAAAGCTGAGCTTTTATGTACCGATTTTGTATCAATTTTAACTAAAGCTTTTCCTTTTCAAACGAAATTCAAGTGAGCCGAATACATTTGCGAAACGATATAAAAGAGATTTGTAAAAACCAAGAGCAATTTTCAACCTTGCTGGTTTTATTAAGCCGAGCTTTTCCAGAAGTTTGCCACGATATTATTCGGCTTCACTGCTCACCACGTGGCGCAGGGCTGTGCAGCCTTCAACACGTGGCGATGGGTGATATTAACAGCTCGGTTACTAAGGTAAATGACCCCTTAAAATGAACCCAAATACTTGTATATATACCCGAATATAATGAAGAGTTACTTCGCAGATCGGGTTGTACAAGTGAAATGTGGTTGAATTACTGTTATCATTTGTAAAAGGATTTGTGCGTATAATTATAACTAAAAGGTTTTCCATTATTTAACCAATTTTGTGTGCATACAGTTATAAAGTTTATACAGCCTGTAAAAGAATATCGTAAATCCAAGTTTCCCTCTGTGCTTTAAAACATGTTTTTTTCAGTTTAGTTAAAATAATACAGTTATTTGAAAATACTAAAACTTCAATAAAATAAAAAAGATATATTTTTAAATAATATTCTTAACAGGACAAGATGCTCGCTTTATTAACATTATTCCCAATTAATAGAGTAATCACCCAACCTAACTGATTGATTGCAGCTCATTAGTTTATAGTTTAATAGTTTGTAATGTTTAACGTCATTAGAAATATATCTATTTGTTTGCTTTGTTTCGATTCTATAACCCTTTCTTGCGTCCCTTACAAAGGAAAAATCCCAATCTGATTGATTGCACCTAATTAGTATCATTATCTTATTGCATTGTTTTGATTCTATCACCCCCTTCCTTGTTTCCTTTAGAAGGAAAAAAACCCGTAATCCATTTTGTATTTTCATAATTTAAAATGTTAGAATTTATCTTGCTTCATTACTCAAGCAAACATTGCGATAGTAAGTCTGAAGATGCCTCTGAAAGAGGCGAAACACGTGTCGCAGCAACTTTATTGACTTGTGGTTGAAGACCAGAAGTTGACGTCATTTGTTTAGATTGCGTTGTCTACGTGCTCAGATAGATTTTTTTAAATACAACCATCCCTCTCTTAACACGGAAGATAGATTCTGCTAGATCACCGTGTTAAACGAAACCGTGTTAAGCGAAACTAACAAATGTATGAAAAAGAGAGGATAGGTTCTTTTATAGAAATATTAGTGAAATTGATAGATAGGAAAAGAAATAAAACTGTCAATAACATATTTATATACTTGTAGTAGTTATGTTATATTAAATCGTATATTTTTGATTGAAAAGATAATCAATTATAATTTTATATGTTGTATAGAAGTTTGTTATTCACTGGAACATATCTATCAGTTTATAATTACAAGAGCTTATTTGCTCAATATATTACGAGCCTTTGATGCAAAAATTTCACTCATGCCATGAATTCGAATTTCTGAATAAATAAACCATATATCGAAACTATATGGAGCTTTTGAAATGAGCTTTCATGATTACTAAATTTCTAAAGTGGATACAGAATGATTTTAATATTAATTTCAAACACACACAATAAAAGCTAAGTACTGTCTTACTAAAGATTTGCCAGCCAAAGACTTTTCAAAATAAAGATCATTCAATAAAATATAATCCCTAAATTGTATCGTGAATTGTAATTTATAGGTTCTTTTTTAGAAATATTAGTGAAATTGATAGATAGGACTGATATTTTTTTTAAACATTATGAACACAGATAAAAGATTTTTTTTGCAATCTCAGCCGTACTCTATCCATCTCGAAGAAGATCCAAAATTTGCATCTTTGTCTTGAGAGAAATTATTTTTCTTGTTAATTTTGGCTTCGACATAATAGGTCTAAAAATGTATTATTAAAACTCAATTATTCCAAAAGTAAAAACATTAGAAATAAGAAATTTATACTTTGAATGTTTGTCAAATTACAAACAACAAATATTTTATCAGCTGCTTGAACTTAACGAGTGATCAACAGAGTGGGTACGAGAGACTAAATGTCTGATGTATTGCGTTACGTATTTCTTTTGCGGACAGTTGTCGTCCAGATATACCCAAATTGTTATACATAGAAATTCCCACAGCTGTGCGCACGTCTGCAATAAAAATCAATAGAAAAAAAAATTCAACAAAACTGAAACCGTGTTAAGCGAGTATCGTGTTAAGTAGGGGATGGGTGTATCTTATAAAAAAAACCGAAACGGGGGATGTATGTCTGTAATTCCCTTTTGCATTGTTATTGCAAGTTCAAACAAACGAATTGATTTCGCTCGCGAAAGTTTCGACGATAAATTTGTTTCGTTATCAATGTATGTATGTGTAGAGACTCCAATTACTCGAGTATCGAGTAGTACATATATAAAACCGAAACGGCGTATGTATGTCTGTGGGTCTGTAATTCCCTTTTGCATTGTTGGTCATTAAGTTGCCATAAAAACGAATATGAAAGAAAATATGTTTGATTTTTTTATCGGCGAAGACATTTAGTCAAAATGTAATAAATTAGTCTTCTACTGAACTTTTCCCGGCTTTTATTAATATAATAATGTTTTTATTTACGTGTAAGTATTAATTATTTGACATTTCTTTGACAGCAAATTAAATTGATTTTTTCCTTGAATTTGGACATTTTAATGGGCGAGAATGGGGCTGTCAATATATGAAAGGGGCTGTTAAATGTCAATGCCAGTCTGAAATGTTCATTTTAATTGACCTAGACTTTTGAATTTTGAAAAAAGTTGGTTCAACTTGGCCCGTCTGAATTTATGCGCCGAGCTGAACATAACCCCAAACTGGTCCGAGTGAAGCCGGGTTCGAATACTAGTATATTATAAAAATGAGCTTCCACAAAATTACCGCCGAATCGATAGAAAGTACCCAATACATTTTTTATAACAATAATTTTATAAGTTAATAATATTGAATGGCTTATTTAATTCGGTGATGTATAAATTATACCTGGTTTCACCGGCACTTTCTTTTATTACCATGAAGTCAACCATACCAAATTGTAAACGAACACAGTAGTTTTATTCAGTTCATTCAACATCTACAACGTAGCACCGATGTGATACGACTATTTTGACCGCAAACATATCTTGTTGATTTATAAAAGTGAGATAAAGAATTAGAAGAATGTGTGTTTCAAAGAAACCCTTTTTTGGGGTCGCACAACATATCGTAAGTATGCCATCTGTGGCCTATCTTAATAGAGCCTTCGACGGCAGAATCCGAAATCAGAACGAAGCCTTTTCCACCTTACGGTTTCTATGTCTCACAAACGTCGTATCAGTAAAAGATCATTTCTATTCACCAATGTATAACGTGTTAGGTATATAAAGGTAACGTACAAAGAAATCATTTTAGACATGTAAAATTCTGAATAGATTACGGCCTTTTTCTTTTATATTTATTTACTTCATTACATTTAGCGACTTTATAGTGGGCTCTCAGTTGCCTGGCTAATTTGTTAATTATTGCACGTATTCAATGAGTAAACTGTTTTGTCTACTGTTAAAATCTTTAGTAAATACTGATCACTTTAAGGTGTTCATTGTCAATGCTTGGTAGAATGGCATAGTAATAAAAATAATATAACATTTTTAGTACTTATTACACATTGAATTTATTTCGACTAGGACAGGTTTCAATCGCGGGCATTTTCAATGTATCATTTAAAAATGCTCGCGAATAGCGAAACCAGTTCTGATCTAAATAAATTTGCTGTCGGATTAGTAAAATATTGTCTTATTTTTATACGAATAATCGTGACAAATCATTAAATCTAATTATCTGTCTTTCCTGGTATTCGATCCCATAAAAACCGAAACTTAGCAATGTCGATCAAACAACTTAAGCCACGAGCTACGAACCTATGGGCCACGATGGGTTTTTTTTTATGGTAAGTTATACAGTCAACTAAAAAAAATATTCACTTTAATGCATTTTAGATTTTTTTTTAATTACCTTAAAAAATGGCTTCTACAATTGCATCAGGGACGCGGGTCACATGGCTTTTTATAAAAAAGGTCGCCACCGAAAAAGGTTGGGAACATATAGCTCAAACCATGACATCAAGAAAAAGCTAAAGTCGAGTTAAGTTTATCTAAGCATAAATTCCAGACATGATTTTTTCATTTTATATTGGACTACTTTGACGGATCTATGAAACTAAATAAGCGGCTATTTTTTTTATTTTGTGGAAGCCAATTTCTTATCTTGAATCGCTGTAAAAAAGAAATCTGTTACGGTTATTGATGGCGTTGAAAATATGTGTCTATAAAAGTATGCAAATTATAAAAAAAATGTCACTCACGTCTCATATTTTACGATACCGTAAAAACTGTCACCAATTTTTGACAAATGGGCTTAGCGATTTTGAAATATATTCCTCATTTTTCTTTTTACTTGTACAACGTGATTGTTCTTTGTGTACAGATCCCTCCGGGTGGAAAATTTCCATTGTTTTGGCGATACAACCTACAAAAGATTGATTAAAAAAACATTTACTAAACACAATTTTTCCTCAACAACGTCAAACGGTTAATTTTTTTTCAAAGGATACCTTAAAATCAAGATGTTTTTAGCGTACGGAAAGAAATAGTTCTGACGAAGGCGTAAGCCGAAATAGCTATCAACAAATATATAAAATAATTCATGTAGAATTAAAATACATTGCTATTTTTCTTTCCGTATTATAATGGAGTTCTACCAAGTAAATGCCTACTCAATCAATATGTTTTTAGCGCTTAAAATCATTGTTAATTTACACTTTTATTTGAATTTAATGCCGTGGAAACATAAGCATAAACAGTCAATAAATAATTGCTTATTTTTGTTCATTAAATTCTGTATTTTTTTGGTTGGCTGCAGACAGACTGTGTATATTTTATTTCAAGGGCTTAAATGGGAAAAACAATAAAAAAAAAATACCCTTCGAATACTGAAGTTGGGTGTTTAGTTAATAAAAGTGGCAATATTTTAATATAAAATAACAATAAATTGTTTATGTTTATAAGATTCCAAATTTAAAATACATTAAAACACATCTGTCATAACAGTCAATAAAAGTCATATAAAATTACTTCGATTATTCCACGTGTTGTGTTACTAATTGTGACACGTGTTTCGCCTTTTTCGAATGCATCTTCGGCCTTACTATCGCAAAGCTTGCTTGTTATGACTTTGCAATAGTAAGTCCAAAGAGGCAAAACATATGTCACAATATGTGCGGCCACCAGACATTTTCGTAGGACCACTGATGTTCCTAATACGGCCATAGCCAAATTTTACGTGAGAATCACTGCACTAGACCAAGTCAGAATCTAGACAGACAGTTTTCAAGTACATTCATGGACTTGTGATACCTAAAGATGCAAAAAAGAGATACCCGGGTCGTTAGCGACAAAACTCATGGAAAAGTACAAAATTCAAATTGGACATTGAAACTTCATCAAGCAATTTCAGTCGTAATTTATTCTTAATTAAAGTTATTCGGTACAATGTTACTATCTGACATTACATTCCTTCAAATATTAATTCGTGGCTTATACGTTAACATTACGTGATTGCTTTGATGTACTAATGGATAAACTTTATCTTTCCATGATGCTTAGTCTGTGATTTATTCAGTATATTTATTTAGAAGGCTAAAGAATCGGCAGAGCCTCACATTCATTTCTTAAATGTCAACCGTATACAATTTACTTCCGGTCCACTCACCATGACTGAAAAATGTTTTCGACAAGTCGAGATATCGACACCTTACTTTGAAAAGGTTCTAACTTCGCTTGACCCTGTTTTGAGATATGAGCGTTAGAAGTTTCGAGTTATCATAATGCTATTTAATTCAAAAGATAAAACTCACTTGTAACAATCTGCAAGTAAAAATGTTTCAAATTATAAACTCATACCATTATATTGAGAAATACAGTGGAATCCCCAATTACACTACTCCGAATTACGCGCTGGCTTTAAATATTCGCCGCAAATCCCCCAATTGAACGGTTGCATTTATAAGGCAATTAGTAACTAAATATTTATTTCATTTTTTTTTGCAATACTAAGGTAAATTTTGCATTTTTCTCGGAAAAAAACAAAATCCCTTATTTTGTATGACATTCATTCCACCAATTACACTACTCCCAAATTACACGGTAGCGACTTTAGTGTAAATGGGGGTTTTACTGTAATTATCTTGATGATCAAATGATGGAAATAAAAATGATAATCTTCAAACTTTATCAAATATATTAAGTAAAAAAAGTAATAATACGTATGTATATGATTCTGAAGTTTTCATATATGCTAGAATACGGTCAATACAAACTTTTCCGATCAAAAGGTCATTTATGCCATAATTTCAGTTAGAACCTTTTCAAAGTTAGGTAACAATATTACGCCTACTCGAGAAAGTAATACTGTCAGCTATCGATGTATATTTGAAAATATACGTACACTGAAATCCATTTTATTTCTTGTGTTTTGTTTTATTTCTTCAATCATTATCAGACTCATCAAATACCCTGGTTTAGTTATATAAATATTAAATAAAGATCCAACTAAAACTGACAAAAGCATAGAATCTCTGAAGAACTGCCACGTCCTTTATATTATATATATACATATATCAGTGGTGGTCAAATTGTTAACCACTACGGGTGACTTGCTTCTGAAATTATTGGCGGCCGTCTACAAACATAAAAATTAGTAATAACAAAAAAGACTTCATTGTTAAAAAAATAAAGATACTATCGATATCAAGAAATTTTAATAATAGCCATTAATGAGGGTTTTAAACAAACATAAAAATAAAACAAGATATTCTTTCATTTTACTTTAATTATCGCAAGCAAGCAGACAGGCGGGCGATTAGAAATAACTACACGGTCGACGCTTTGGCCACCTCTGATATATATGTAAATGGTTGGAGAATGAAATGAAATGCTGAAAAAACGCAGAAATAATATATAAGTATTCATTAGAAAACTCAACCTTAATTGCATTGTACAAGAATGCGCATGCATGATAATGATAGTTGATAATTCAGTTAATAATGCTCGCGATGAGCGAAACCGGTCATGATCTAAATAAAATCAATACGGAATAAGCCATATAAATGTGTTATTATTTTTTTTATATTACCAATCCACCAAATGTCTACAGTAAACACCTAAAAGTGATAAATTTATATATTCTCTGCCAGGGTAATAAACTCACGTTCTTAAAAAAAAATAACAAAGCGAATGCAATTTTTCTTCAAAGTCAAATATCACCCATGTGTAAATGGGCGCTTAGAAAGGCATCATTTTTCACAGCAATCTTATGAACGTTCCTCATTTTCTTTTTGTTCATTTTCTACAATCTCACGTGTCATTTCTGACCATTATAAATTGTAATATGATCAAATTGATACACCTATTAACTTTAGTAGTAGTTTGATATAAGAACCTGTAAATTTCTTTAAATACATCACGTGTAGAGACTCCAATTCGAGTATCAAATACCCGTCCATTTTTCAAGTAGTCGAGTGTTTTGAAAAATTTTCGAAATTTATAAATGAGGATTTATTTCCAAATTTTAGTATTTTATTAAAAATATATATATACGATGGTACCTCGAGATACAAGTTTAAATCGTTCCATAACCTTGCTCGTATCTCAAAGCAATTTTTCCCATTGAAATTAATTGATATGCCATTAATCCGTTCCAGCTCCATAAATGTGGCGTTGTGGAGCAGTTGTAGAGCGCTATCTATGTCCTACGTATAGGAATTGTCGGTTGCGCGAAAGAGATGGAGCGAAGTATTCTTTTTATAGTAGGTCCATAGCGCTTGACAGTCAAAGTAGAATTGAATACCAACACAGATATACATATACGGATTTGCCACCAATACATTAATATGCACCCCTTCCATACATACGCACACAGATACCCGGCCGTTCCTTGTATCTAAAATGTTGCTCGTATTTAAGAGCGAAACTTCGCTCGCTCGATGGCTCGTATCTCAAATATCTCGTATGTTGGGGTACTCGTACCTCGAGGTACCACTTTATAATGTCTTACGCGTATATTTTACTGTCTGGATAAAAGTTGGAATCATTTAAACAGCTGACAGAAAAACTAGATGCACTATTGAATTCATTGTTAATCATCGAACCGACGTCCACAGAAACAAAGAGAGTTTTTTCTCTTACGAGAGTTATAAAAACAAAACATCAATATTATTTTTGAAATAGGTATATGTTTTATAAACTAAAATAAATGTTTTAATGAAATTAAATATGCTTATTTATTTGTTTATCATCTATTGTTATACACACATTTAGAGTAACCCCGTGTCTTAGGTAAGCGACGCGAACCGGCAAGCGAATTTAGGCGAATCCAGTCAATTTAAAACGTAGTTGATCAAAGGTCTTATGTGCCATCGCTCGGCCGGACGCAATTAACGCTCTGGTGAGCTTGGACCGTTTGATATTTTCAAGCGATTCGCGTGCGCCATGAGTCAGGCACCTGAGGCGACTTGCGACATATGCCGTCCTGACCGGATCGCTTCGCCCACATATGACACTTGCATGGGCGAGGACCGTTTGATATTTTAAAACTCTGCCGCTTTCAAAGCTGCGCCGGATCGCCTCGCCCAGCTTCGCCCAGCTAAGACGACCCGTAATTTTTTATATTTTTTAAATCTGAAACCACCCGAGTATGCTCGAGTAGTTGAGATTTCGAGAGATGTGGAGTCCCTAATTACGTGACATATGGACATAATTAAATCAAAATAAATTCTTATAACAGTAATTTTCACTTTCCCCCTTGCTTAGTAATAAGCTTGATAAATGACTGACTTAATTATATATATAATGTATATATTAATTGAATTGAATCATTATCTCCATTCGTATTATTTAGATATGAAAAGATTCTCCGTAAAAAATTCCCATTTTTTAGTCAGATAGAATAACAAAACAGACATATTAACTCTTCCATGAATTCTTCTCTCCACGTAGAGTGTTTTATTTGTTACTGTATCAAAAAAATACGTCAATAGACACTTATTTCATGATTTGTATGCATGAAAATTCGTAGGAATATTACTGACAATTTTTTGTCAAGAGTAATGGAATATATTATGCTTTCAACCACATTTAGTCTGAATTTGGAACATGAGGCATCTTTGCATATTTTTTCGACGAATAATCGTTGTTATTCAGTCATTCAACCTACTATTTTCTTTCACTATATTTCATGGTTGAATGCACTAGTAAATTATCTATAGATTTAAGTACAAATCAACTCATAGTACTTGTGGGCACGATCCGCTCGGACACAGGACTATTATATATGTATGAACTTTACTGTCAATGTTTTATAATATATTGAAAACTCTTTCAAAATACAACAATTATCAATAACTAGTATTGCTACGCGGCGTCGCTCGGACTAAGCGACCAATAATTATTTAATGTTATATAATTCGACATAATTATATCACAAAATCTAACATCCAAAATAGTAAAAACTATTTGCTTAGTTGATTTACCAATTGTTTGTCATACCTTGTTTTCATACTTAACTTTTGCATAAATACCACTGTTTTATTGTATTCCTTATCAGTTGATAATGCTCGCCATGAGCGAAACCGGTCCTGATGAAATAAATCCCATGTGGAAAAAGTACTAAAAATGTTTTATTATTTTTATTATAATGCCTTTCCACCAAGTATTGACAGTGAACACCTTAAAAGTGATCCAAAATAGAGTTAAAATAAAATCACAAACTTTATTTAATTTGATGACAGCCCCATTCTCGCCCAATAAAATGTCCAAATTCAAGGAAAAAATCTAATTTGCTGTCAAATAATACTTTCACGTAAATAATAAACATTATTATTAATAATAAAAGCCGGGAAAAGTTCTGTAGAAGACTAATTTATTACATTTTGACTAAATGTCTTCGCGCGATAAAAATTCAAACATATTTTCTTTTATATTCGTTTTTATGACAACTTGCAACAATAATGCAAAAGGGAATTACAGACCCACATACATACATACGCCGTTTCGGTTTTATATATAAGATTGAATACTGTGAAAAAATAACAATGTATTTTAATTCTTCAGAAATTATTGTATATATTTGTTGATAGCTATTTCGGCTTACGCTATCGTCAGACCTAGATGACTAGATAGTTCTGACGATGGCGTAAGCCGAAATAGCTATCAACAAATATACAAAAAAAAATATGGAGAATTAAAATACATTGTTATTTTTTTCACCGTATTGTAATAGAGTTTTACCAAGTAAATGCCAATTCAATCAATAATTCATATACATTAACGTTGGTATTTTAAAAAATCAATAAAATTGAATTTAATTACAGCTGATGCTAACGCGCCATTGATTTTTTCAATATGAAAGACAAACGAGATAAACTCAATGAAAGATTTTATGATTCAGTCAAGAACGGCTTAACGATGTTTTTTTGGATATCTATTTGACGGAGCTTCAAGTCCTAAGGCGCGTTGCGTCAAAACTCTTCCAGTCTTCTTCGTCTCTAAGTTTATTGTTTTTTTTTCATTCCCTCCCCTCGCTGCTGACAGAAGGGCGCCATCGCGATACAGTTCAAGAAATCAGCTTTATTTTTCGTCTCTACTTATGGAGGGTCATCGAGAAGAATGGCTCTCAATCTATACCGATTCTCTGATGTCTTTTCGTCATAATTCTGCAGGAAAGATATTGTTGGATAACAGTGAAGGTCTACTGCGATAAATGACATACACCTATGTCCAAAATCTCTTTTTAGATTGAAAATAAGACCTTGCCAGTGTTTGAACCCAGACCCACCCTGATGGCTCAGGCAATGCTCTTGCCACAATACCACAGAGACCGACGATCTAAATGCTATTGCTCTAATTTTCATTCTAATACAAAAATTCCCGTAAAATGTAATATCTAATGTGCATTTCGTTGTACTGTAAAAATATATGGTGTGCTCTTTTTTATACTGTATGAGAGTTCTAACAATTGAATAAATATCAACTTCGTAAAAATATATTACCAAATATGTTTTAACGATATCCAGACAACGAAAAAGTGTGTTATTTTTATTACTACTAATTATTTGGTCAGTTTCTAATTCGATAAATGGTCAGTTATAAATATTTAAAACGGTCAGTTAAAAATAATAAATGGTCAGTTAAAATAATAAATGGTTAGTTTACACTTATTAAAATAACATTATCTTCTTTCAAATACATGTCATAAATTTGCCTCTTACGACCATATTTGATAAAATTCACAAGCTGTCAAAATAAAACTTTTTCTTAAATTACTGACCATTTAAATTAAATACTGACCGTTTTATTTAATAACTGACCACATTTACACTGATACAATGACAACTGACCGTTTATAATATTAACTGACAATTTTGATTTTTAACTGACCATTTATTTATTTAACTGATCAATACTTGAATTAGTTACTGACCCATTAAATACATGCCTTTTTTATTTATGCAGCGCAATAAAATGGAGGACAATTAACAAATAAAGCAAGATACAAACCGATAGCAAAAAAAATACATTGAATTGAAATATAAATAAAATCAGTTATTATTTATACAATAAAAAGGACATATCCGATCCCAATGTCGACCATGTGAACATATTATTCTGGCGAATGTTAAATTGAATGTCTCTGATATATGTTTGAGTAATGGCGAACATGAGTTATTTGTTCTTCCAATGAGTAGAACCAGCCTGCCAATGGGGATGCCACTGAGAAGAGATTTTTGTGATTTTTAACGGAATTGCTTCGGATGTCGACATATTTCACATTGACGTTACTGAGTTCAGGCGAATACTATTTTTTGTGTATTATATGCAGTTTATTTTTTCTAAGCTCACTTGGTTGACGAATATTTTAATTATTCGATTGATAAAATTTGAATTTGGTACTTTTCCATGAGTTTTGTCGCTAACGACCCATGTTTCACCTTTTGGCATCTTCCGGCATTTCAAGTCCACGGATGTACTTGAACTGACTTTTTAATATTGAAATTCCATCAAGCAACCTTAGTCGAAATCCTTTAAATCGATTGATATATTATTTGACAGAAATAATTAAAATATATAGCTGATGCGAAGTTCACCTTTATTTCAACTATTTTTAATTAATCTATTTTAGAAACTAGTGTCGCTGTCTTTTTAAAATCTGTAATATTCAAAGTTGTACCTCATTATTCTCCACGGCAACACGGCCAATAAAATCGTATCGGGGTGAGGGCCGAGGGGGCGAACAATTCGTCACCGGAGCGCTGAAATAATCAGGCGGGAGGCTGAGAGGGGCCCTGGATGTGGGCTGGCTGATCGATCCGCGCATGGCACCTGTTGCGGCCCCCGTGCCCCCCGCCGTACGACCTGCCCCCTTCTCACCGCCGCGCCGACAGACGGCCTGGATGAGGGAAAACCCCGGAGAGCAGACCCAACGTGCGCGAACGGCCCGGGCGACTCCTCACAGCATATCAATCGAGACCATAAACAGCGGATATGGCTGTGTGATCACTCGGCAAGCAGCGGATAATGTTTATTTTTATAAATTTGCTTACTTTTATTCTTTTAACTGCCAGCATGTGCATGTATGGCGGTACCTTGCACGACACTAATTTTATTGTAAAAATAAAACGATCTAAGTTCGTTTATTTGTAAAAACTTGCCGATTACGATGCGATTGTGCCGTCATTTATCCATAATAACAAAATTAAAATATTTATGACTGATCAGTTACAATTGATTTTAGTTAGAAAAATCCCGCTTAAAGCGAGCGTCTAAAGTCGTCATATTGTGTATGATTGGCGTGCCGTTCACGAAATAATTCGCGTCTTAAGACGTCTGTGGCAGCCATCCGGTTAAATAACGTATGTATATTAACTAATATGACATGCTTTTTTCAATCAAAAATATTTTACCACAAACAACGCCAGAAAAATTTATATAATATAGACTTTAAATGTTGAAACGGTGAAAAAAATAATAATGTATTTTAGTTCTACAGAAACTATTTTATTTCTATTTTTTGATAGCTATTTCGGCTTACATCATCATCAGAACTATGCTTAAACAAGCATTTACTTATCCATATATACAACTAGCCGGTACCCGACAAGCGTTGCAATGCCACTCAAGGAAAGTGTTTGTGATTTAATTTTGTATGGCTGTATTGAATGTCTGCACTGATTCAAACGCCTTCGAAGGTATCCACACAACAAAGCATCAACGTTTTATCGCAATCGGGTGAACGTTAAAGGAACGCAAACGGGACATACAAATACTTAATTTTCATATGTATAGACAGACAAATAATTAATAAATCTTCGTTTGCGTCCATACAACAAATCACCAAAGTTTTATCGTAATCGGATGAACGGTATATAATCGCATACTGTACAAAAAAAATCATTTTAATATCATATAAACAGGTAATTAAAATACTTTTGTGGGCGTCCACACAACAATTCATCAAAGATTCATTGCAATCGGATGAACCGTATGGCATCGCATAGACCATAGAGTACTAACAAACAAACAAATATTGATTTTTATTTATAAGATTGTAGACTGGGTACACAATACATCCCATGTTGAAGCATAGTTCTGACGATGACGTAATCGGAATAGCTATCAACAAATATGTAAAATATTTTCTGTATAACTGAAATAAATTGTTATTTTATATCTAAAATATTAGTAGAATCAGTAAAAAGCTACGGTGTATACATTGAAATACAATGCGTTTATTGCGCCTGTTTTCGAAAGAGGGGTTAGTGGATTGGTCGGAGATCACGTGCAAGATGTAATTAAAGCTAAAAAACGACGTTTCCAATGATAATAGATAACCGGTAGTCACCCATATTAGCGAAAGGGTTCCTCCGATAATTATTAGCCCCGTAACTGAGCCGTTATTTCTAATGATAAAGAATTGACTGCCTTCATTTACGTCATACATGGGCATCTACCGGCCCGCGGGCCAGATCCGGCCCACCGGGCTATTTTGTCCGGCCCTTATACATCTGGGCAAAATAATTAATAGTTCCAGGAAGGATTTTTTTTTTAAAACCATTTTCCTAGTCTATCAGCTCATACAAACAACACATACATACATTCGTGGCAATATAAATACGCGCACCTTCACAATTCTATTCATTTGCGAAAATTTCCTCGAAATCTTTACCGATTTCCATTTTTTTCCTTTCCAATTGTAAAGTAAACTAATAGCCATATTTTGAAAAGCATGTGAGATTTGAAGGCTGCAACGGCTGTTTCGGATTTCTTTTGGCGCGACTGTAATTCTTATGGAGATGAACTGAAGGCACTAATAGACCAATATGATACAAGGCTTGCTGACTTACAAAACAAAGACTCCACATACGCTATATTTGCTCGTCCGATAGATTCAGATGTAAAAAGCGTGCCAGCAAATTTGCAGGTGGAACTTATTGAGCTTTAGGGGGATTTATTGCTAAAACCACAATTTAAAAACATAGCTTTGACGGATTTTTATAAATTATATTTAGTGCATGAAAAATATACAGATGTACGCGCATTTGCAAGAAAAATCATTTGTATTTTCGGCAACACATGCGATCAGTTTTTTTCGAGGATGAAACACACTAAATCAAAAATTTGAACGAGGATAACAAATGAAACTCTATTCGATTATCCTTAAGCAATATCATCGCCAATATGGAAAGTCTTGTAATTCAAGTACAAGGCCAATCTTAATTATATAAATAAAAAATACATAAGATGTAGCAACGTGTTTTATTGAATTAAATATAACTTATGTGTAGTAATTTGGTCCGGCCCTTGACTCGAAGACGAAATGACAATCCGGCCCCCGACCTACGAAAGGTTGCCCATGCCTGATTTACGTGTACCTTCGAGAACCTTATGTAAATTTATGAACTCAAACTAAATACACAGGGAATATTAATATTTTATACCATATTAAATTTATTTATCATAAAACGATATATTTGTACATTGCCGATGTTTTAAATTATTAAGTATACGGTTATCGTGCAACAGCGACTATTTAATGAAGTATCAAATTTAAATCGTTTGAATTTTATACTTTTCTATGATTTTTTCGCTAACGACCTGGGTTTCACCTGTTGGCATCTTCAGGCATATCAAGTACACGGATGTACTTTAAGGAGAAGTTTTCAAGCCGAGTCCTATTTATTTCTTATATTTATTGGCAAAATAATTTGTATTCGCCTGTGGTTTTATTGCAACCCATGTCTTCGAACATGATTGAAAAAATCTGCTCATTTAGGGACTCGAAACCAAGATATCCGTTCGGAAGCTATCGACGTAGACCACTGTGCAACGGAACCGGCACAAAAACCCAAACGAACATAATGATGTAAAAAAATATTACGGTAAATAAAATTACAATGTATTTTAACTATACAGAAATTATTTTATATATTGGTTGATAGCAATTTCGGCTTACGCCATCGCCAGAACTATATTGAGAAGACCTTTATTCCGGCTCCCTCGTGAATCGAGAAGGAGCCTCCTATCCGACACTCAGGAAGAGGGATTTTGGGGACGGAGTAGGAGAAACATGGTACTCTTATAAAGAAAAGACGATCTCAAAGCGTTATGTGGTTGCGGTTAGCATCCATTATTTAATTGTTTATAGTTTACACAGACGTTATACAACACACAAATATTACGATAGCGAAGAAGATATCAGGAATTTGACTCGAATTTAATTCTGAGGGAGAGGATTAGGCGCGTGCATTCTCAATGCCGTCCAATCTCTCACTGCTGTATGAAAACAAACGGTTACTTTAGAAAGAAAAAACAATGGCCGTTTAAAAAATCGTTAACACGTGCGCCCGCCGATAAGGGATTATTTATCGCCTTACGTACTTTTTATGAAGCACATGCATTGTCGGGCGTCAAGAGATAAGAGAAATTGAAATAACTCTACATTGCATCGCTATAGATTGCAATATAGATTGTTATAAGAATGAATTTATTTCCTGATATCGACTGACTCATTGACTGAGGTGAACAATAGATCGTTCGAGAGAGTTCTGATGACCTACCACATAAGGCGGTGTCAATATTTACACATGCATTTACTTATCTATATATACCGTTGTAGACAGAGTAGACAATACATCGTCTCTGTTCCACCATCCTAGTTTTATATGGTAATAATAAGTTATTAAATGTGAGACATTTATTTGATGTATTTCTCGAAGTGAAATTTAATCTGGGTTTTTAGTAAGTGGGGATAAACGTCAATTAGTATTGTATTAAGTCGATTTTTTAAAATTTCAATAACGCTTATTTACGGCTTAAGAAGTGGTTATGCATTAATGTTGGTCTGTTCGTTAAGGATGTCATTGGATTGATGATACCTTTTAATTTCTAATTGTTCCAATGCATTTAGCTGAAGGCCCTTATTACACAAATGTAATCAAATCCGCAGTGAATTTAAATTTATGTTATGTGATTCCTTTATGAAGTGTTTTGCACATTGAGAATCTGTCGTATTGAATACGAATTATAATGGAGCTCTACCGAGTAAATGCCAGTCCAATCTATTAAAAAATATTCCTAACAAATTCTCACAATAACGTTTTATGCATTATTTCTCTCACAATAATACAAATTCTCCGTATTTCTGTTTTCGACCTGTTAGCAAAACTGTAATGGACATAAAGATAAGATCATACAATAACTGTCCAAAGTTTTAGGTCTGCCAAAGTATTTGGAGTATAGTTCCAGAGCTATGAATGCTACGCGACAAACAAATAAGTTTTCCCTTCCATTGTTTGCCTGGTAATATGGCCGCCTTGATAGGTAGCTGCCGGGCGCAATATTGAGAAGTTAATGTTTTTATTAAGCCTTCAAAAGTTTTGAAAGTTCCGTAATAAATTTATAAAAAAAATACAATTTTTATTGTTACCGGTTGTTACCTAATAGATTGACGCCATTTTTATTCTGACGGCGGGGCGCGACACATGATTCTTTTTTTTAAATTGAATTCTTGAGGCGCCTAAAACTGTATAACCGATATTTCTACATTGCAATGTCAGTAGAAAGTATTTACAAAAAGCATATTTTTACCAGTGAACTTCTAGCTGATATAAAACTGGACATTGAATTCATTGGTTAGTATAAGAACCGTTTGTTCAACCTCTCTTTTAAGAATAGAGAGTGAGTACAGATAGAAGGATTCAGCTAGAATACTATTTTTTCTTCTGAGCCTTTGCTATATCTGTCTCATTAAACTATTTCTAGTCAAATATAAAGCTTTATTTAAATAATTTTTTTTTTTTATTTTCCTTTGTTTTGTTTTAAGAATTAAAATGGTCTCGTTAATCTATTTTCAGAATTCCCAATAATCGTTAAATTGGAAGAGTATTTTTTTCCCACTTTGCACCTAACACGTTACGGACATTAAGAATATAATTGTCTATGTATTAAATGCACTTACCTGTTGGATTTTACATTGAGAATTCTCTATTTGAGGACATACGGTTACTACCCATGGCTTTATCCAACCGATTTTCTCTTAGGCATACTCACGTTCAATAGTTTGAATACTCGAAGAGATATGTGACTGGCCACATATTTCTTTCGACTTATCCGAGACCAAAATGAGAATTCCACCATTCTTGAGAATGTTAAATTGAATCTCTCTGATAATTTTTTGAGGAATCGTGAACATGAGTTGTTTGTTCTTCCAAGGGGTAGAACCAATCTACCAAAGGGAATGCCACTGGGAAGAGCTTTAACAATTTTAAACGGCATTGCTTCGGATGTCGACATATTTCATATTGACGTGAGTGAGTTCAGACGAATACTATATTTTATGAATAAAAGTTGATTTTGTCAGAACTCCCTCGGTTGACATCTTTGAAAATTTCTAATATAATTTTATAATTTTTTTCTCTCTGTTTTTAGAACTACAATGTTTTCATCTTGTTTTTAATTAATTTGTGATTTTTATTATGTATTTACATGTATGTATGTATGTATGTATATATACATATAAATACATTTATTTATATTTGTCAAATGCATGGCGCATTGGCGTCAGCTGTAATGCCATGATTTGCTTTTTCTCAAATAAATAAATGAATTGAAAATGATCATTCTCACTTAACTCATTGACTGCGGAGTACGCTACCAAAATAGTCTATCTTGAATACATTACGCTAGACGAGTTATCGCATCTATGGAAATTTTTGTTTCGTTTTTCGGTTATCTGTTTTGTTTCGTGTCTTCAGCACTCTTAAAAATATAGACCAATTAACTCGGTGTCTTTGTATGTGCACTTTAGAGCAACCTCAATTTATGCCAATTTTTTCCGCAGTCAACGTGTTAATTGATTTTTGATATAGTTGCTTGCATTGCTAAGAGCTCATCGACATTTTAAATATAATACATTTATTTGCTTGGCTGTAATACCAATTGTTTGTCATACCTTGTAAGTCTTGCTTAACTTTTGTATAAATATCGCTGTATCTTTGTATTTCTTATCAGTCGTATGCTTGCGATGAGTGAAACAGGTCCTGAACTAATTAATTTAATGTGGAATAAGAACAAAACAATATTATTTTTACTATCATGCCATTCCACCAAGTAATGACCGTGAGCACATTAATAGTGAGAGAATACTATTGGCTAGCCCAATGACATCCATCCATACTTTCGAACAAAAATCAATTAAACGATTGAACAAAGAAACAGACAAATCGACACCTTACTTTGAAAATGTTCTAACTGTTATTGATACTGTTTTGAGATATGAGCGTTTGAAGTTTCGATTGATTAAAATTAAAATGTAAAAATGCTTCAAATTGCTTATTTTCAGCATATTCTTTCACAACTCTTGCTGAGAAATAATGATCTTAAAGATCTAATGATAGAAATAATGATAAAAATCTTAGAACTAAGTAAAAAAAATGTGCAGATGCAGTGCAATTCTGGAATTCTGGTAACTCTGTTATTCAACCATATATAATTCTGAAATTCATATATATGATAGAATGCGGTAAGTTTTTCCATTTTAGACAAAAATGACAATTATAACCTTTTCAAAGTTAGGTAACGAAATATCAATAAACAATATTTTTTAAATATACTTTGCTCTCAGACATATTAGTGTTTTATGATGCAAACGAAAGTAATATAATAAAATGAATAAATATAAGCAACTGAATATTTTCCAGACATAAAAATAAGTAAGGCGTTTCTTAGTTTTCTAAGAATCTTTCAAGTACAGTTTGAACGATCTACAAAACTTCAACCCTTAAAATTAGCAAACTAATTCTTAAACAGTACAATATAAAATAACGAAAGTTCTACGCGAAGTTCTGACGTGATTAGTGTAAGCGACAAGAAGTTTGAAGAGTAATAAAATTAGTTTAGCAAAACGAGTACAAATTTTACACGTACCTAATGAGTAAAAATCTATTACGTGACATTTAAAAGATTGTACACATGTATGTAGTAATTATTTTATTCTATTTCAAAAAAGAAACTTGAACCTATTGATGGAATTGGCATTACTTAATCGAACTCCATTAAAACACGGTGAGAAAATAGCGTTCCTTTTCCACACCAGTATACAGTGGAACCCCAATCTTACGTTCTCGCATTATACGTTTTCCGGCGTGGTGCATTCATTTTCTTTAGTCCCGGCATTTAGTTCATATATAAAACTTTCCCGCATTAATCGTCTGTTTTACAGACCCTCAAAAAACGTAGAATCGGGGTTTCACTGTATATATATACAGATAAGTAAATCTATGTTAAAACCGGGGCTTTGAAGTCGGATTCGGAGTCGTGGTTTTTTGGCTGGAGTCGGCGTCGTCGCGGTCTTTTGGCAGGAGTCGTGAAAAACTTTTGAAAAGATTGAACTTTCTATTTATGCATTAAATATGTATGTAAAATTTGGCTTTAGGCCGGATTGGTTCATTGATATGTAATTTAATACACATAAATAGGTAAGATAAGAAAAAAACGTAATGAAAAACTAGCCCTGGTTAAAACACAGTTTTGACGAGAGCGTTAGTCAGAAAGCTATCAACTATATATCTAATACGGAAAGAAAAATAACAATGTATTTTAATTCTACATAAATTATTTTATATATTTGTTGATAGCTATTTCGGCTTACGCCTTCGTCAGAACTATGTTTAAAACGTGTATTAGAGATAGCTTATATACCCTTTGCTAGACAGGGTGCCTCCTACATAATCTCTTTCTGTTGAAACCATACCTACGTCACATGAAAGAATTAAAATAAGTTTGATTTATTGGTCTAAAGACTCTAAAGTAATGGTGGGAAACAATAATTTGGGTATTTTTGTGTTATTGGATCGTGTGAAACCACTTAAAATCTGCAATTTCTAAGTGCATATATTTTTTAATTGTTTTAAGTTTATTGTTTGTTAATGGTTTTAACAGAGGTGAGCTATTAATTATGATCTGATCGTTAAGAATTTCATTGGACTGGTTATACCTATTAATTTCAAGCTGTTCCAATGCATTCAGTTTTAGGCCCTTATTGCAGGAATGTAAACGAATCGGGACCGAATTCGGATTATGTGCTAATTCTATAAGGTGATTTGCATATTGTGAATCAGTTTTTCCATTGTTAAAGGATCTAACATGTTCGTTTGCGCGAGTTTAAGGCGTAAGCCGAAATAGCTATCAACAAATATATAAAATAATTTATGTAGAATTAAAATACATTGTTATTTTTCTTTCCGTATTATAATGGAGTTCTACCAAGTAAATGCCTACTCAATCAATAAACTATATATCTTATAATTTTTGTAGAGCCAAAATATGTACATCGCAATTTTTCACCGTGTCATCGTTTTGTTCACGAATTGTCACGATCACCATTCAGTTGTAAACGGTAAAGTTTAGTCTTAAATTTAATTATCATAAATAAATTCGTTTGCTTTTTTACGCTTCCTACTCAAACGTATAGCTATCACACGTTTCCAAGAAAATTCTCTGTCTCTTGTCAGCCAGTTTTCTTCCTACCAAATAATTTAGCGTCACGTACATAGTTCTGCTATGTACGCCATATAAATGGTCATCAGCGGCCAGGGAATACACACGGTTGGGTGACAAGACAGGTAGGATTTGGACTTGATAAAGGACTGGTTAATCAGCTCTCTATAATACATCCGAGATCCTGACAAAGTCAATTTACCTTTCCCTCACTGTTCGCCGCAAGGACTATTAAATTTTCTCATTCATTATTTATAACGAATAGAACTTGTCTGAATCTTAGAATAAATATCTTTTAGTCATTTCGCTTTGCAAGTTTCCTTAAAATGTAAAAATCAATCGCTTGATTAATTATCGACTGTCGTAAAAAATACATTTGTCAATATTTGCTTAGCAATGCAGTGAAAATAGTTTTTTGATATTATATCCAATAGCCATTGTAATTAATTCAATAATAAATTGTTAGGTCTGTTGTGTGGTGGTCAACGTCGTTGGCTTCCGTGACTGACATCAAGAGTTCGAGTCTCAGTGCAAACAGCATTTATCAGTCATAGGCGGGCTGTAGCAATAGCGACTAGCACACCACTAGTCCTGTTTTAGCCTTACATTTTCTATTCCTACTTTCATCTATTTTAAAAGAGGTTAAGTGACTGAGAAACAATCTGTTCTCCTATAAAATATTGTAGAATTTTTAGATGGAATAAAGGTTTTCAATTTTCAAATATTACTTTCGTGGTGTTGACTGTCGATATGAATGGAAAGGCATTACATAAAAAAAAACATTTTTGTAGTGTACACAATTAATTTATTAAGATCAGGACCGGTTTCGCTCATTGCGAAAATTTCCAACTGAAATGTTTTAAAATTTTCTTGGATAGGTTAGATTAGGTTAGATTAGAGTCAAGTATATTTCTTTGAATAAGCAGTCAACAATACAGAATAATCTCATGTTGCGCGCTAGAGTCAGCGCGCTCAAGTCCCACGACCTAATGCGGGGGTTGTACTACGCGCTAACATTTGCTAAGCGCTTAGTGTTTGGATTGACTTCGATTTATCACATGGTACATTCGCATGCATCTGCTTTAATTTCAGTGTTTCTTTCGACTCCCATGTACGTTACAATACGATTATCAAGATTATAAACACACGGTATAAATATATTTCTGAAATAACCAAAACTGTTAAGAAATGTTCAATCCAAATCACATCACGTTAATTCTTGATATTTCACATAGTTAGACTGCCGAGTCTTCATCCAATGTCTCTGTCAATAATGCCTGTCAAACTGACAGCTCCGTGAACCGAAACTTACTCGCATGTTCTGAAATGCGACATTATCGGGTTGCTAAGCCCCTTCTCATCTTTGACATATACATTAGCGCGGAAATTTACGAACACGGATTTGGACATTGATTCTTCCCGCTCTATTTTTATTTCACGCATATTTAGTTTTATATGCGCAAATGCCATTTTTCTGATTTAATTCCTAATAGAAACGTTTCAATTGAGGTGAATCTGATCAAATAAATATATTGATCTCTTACATCAGTTATTCACATTTTGGTATTGAATGAAGATTTCCTTATTGAATTTAGATTGGGAACTTTTCATTTACCGTAAAATGGCGTGAATGTTGAACACGTTTTACCCTTCACGACCATGTATTTTCATACCTGCGCCACATAATCAAATATGAATGGCTTGAAACTTGTTTCTATGGTCCTACTACAAATTCATGACAGTATTTTTCAAATTTTTACTATCGTTATTAAGACACAATCAATTTAATTCGATGTCTCTATTCACATTGAATCGGGGTGAATAGAGACGAGAGAGGGTAAGTCAAGACTTGGCAGGTAAATAGAGACAAAAATACAGATTGTAATGATATGAACCTCTATTCTATACGAGTCTATATTCATTCTGTTTTACGGTACTTATTAACCAAAATAAACATTATTGAATTTAATTTGCGTGCAATAAAAGAGAAATTTATAAAAAGTCTAAAAGTAAGAATGCACAGGCATCGAACTTGAACACTTTTGTTTCAATTTTGGCCAATCATTTAGTTGGTTTGGTTTTATCATTCAAGAGATAGTATTATAGATATACGGTAAGAAAAATAACAATGTATTTTAGTTCTACATAAATTATTTTATATATTTGTTGATAGCTATTTCGGCTTAAGTCTTCGTCAGAACTATAGTACAGTATTATATAGTATATAGAACAGAATTATAGACACTGTAAAGAATTATATATAATTTATAAAAAATAACTTGGATACTTGGTAAAGTTGTGCTTAAGTTCAATTCTTGTTTTTGCCTCTATTCACCCCGTTTTACGGTACTTCATAAAATAAAGTATGCATTTAATTTAGAATTTCGACTGGAGGTACTTGGTGGAATTTTAAAACCAACTACACTTGGGGGTTGACTGTTATATATAATATATTTTAATTCATTGAAACTTATTAACATCAACACTAACGCTGATTCATATATATTACTTAAATAGCAATTAAACATAGTGATCTACTTTATTTTTAAATATAATCGATACGAACTGTTTACCACGCCTTAGTTCAAGTTCAACCATGCTCTTGGAATGCCTGAAAATACCGATAGGCGAAACCCGTGTCTTTTGAAACGTACATCATTCAAATGATTCAAAAAAAAATGTTGTAAGGGTTGAAATTTGAAGCAAAAGATACATATTAATAATACGGAAAGAAAAATAACAATGTATTTTAATTCTACATAAATTATTTTTAAATATTTGTTGATAGCTATTTCGGCTTACGCCTTCGTCAGAATAGTTCTGACGAAGGCGTAAGCCGAAATAGCTATCAACAAATATTTAAAAATAATTTATGTAGAATTAAAATACATTGTTATTTTTCTTTCCGTATTATAATGGAGTTCTACCAAGTAAATGCCTACTCAATCAATACATATTAATATTTATGGTTATTGAGATTCTATCTATTCAATTCAATTTTTTTTAAATAATAAAATTTACACAAATCTTTTCAAAATACACTTTCAATATCAATTAAACCAGATGTCACAAAACTTTAAGTGGATCTAGCGAGCCAATACTCTTTATATTACATCGGGAGACTCTATCCAAACAAAATTTACGGTCCCCGTGGGTGCCTGGTTTTCTGAGATACCATTCCCAGCTGTCACGAGCGTATTCTTATCACTTTCTTACTGACACAATAACTTACAATACAATATAACTTCGAAACAAAGTGTATAACACAGTATCTCTCAAACTATGAGTCTCAACTAAAAAATAAGAATATACACACAAACCTTTTTTGTGCGATTTCGAAGTTATGCGGTTTTTTTAATGCAGTTTTTTTATTTTTTAAATATGTTTTTGGGACTATTTCAACGTGCAATGCGTGTAATAACTTAACCTGTCTCCAGTCTCAAAATCCAGTGTTTCACCTGTTTATTACAACGTGACGACACACGTGCGTCGTTGTCAATGTTATGTTCTCATTAAGCCATAGCTTTTTTGTGCGATTTTGTTTTGTGTATTTTTCCGTGGAACGCATCTACCGCAAAAAAAGGGTTTAAGAGTGCAATATTTAAATAAATAAAATACGATTTATATTTACAGCTTTCACGTATATTTGAATCGTTTCAATTTTTTACTTTTCGATGCGCCAATCCGGGTTTCGTATTTCAGCATCTTCAGAAATTGGAACTGCACGAAGGAACTTGAGTTAACTCTAATCAATGATCAATTTGAATGGTTTGAAATTTGTACATCTGGGTGAGTTTTGTCACAGAGGACTTGGCTTCGGCTTTTGGCATTTTATGGCTGGCAACAAAACTCAATCGATTCAAATTGGATGTTGACATTCTATCCATGGACGAGTGGTTTTAAATTCTTTCCCACGTCCATTCGATCCTTTGACTAGTTCACTATCTTTTTTTGTCACTATTGAAGGTCTAGACCTCAACTGCTACTTTTTCTGAAAAATGCACTATTTTTGAAAAATTTAAAACAAATTTTTGATAAATGTAAAACAAATTTTTGTGCTGCTCATCGCGGAAAAGAAATATTGATAAAAAAAATAGGAAGGTATTCAATAATACATATTCTTCGAATTCAGAGCTCCACAAGATTGTGTACATTGTATTTATCCTTCAATTTTTGTGAAACCCTCAAAACTTATCGAACGTTTATTCATCACTTTTAAGGTGTTCACTGTCGATACTTTTAGGAATGGCATTATAATAAAAATAATAACACATTTTTAGTACTTATTCCACATAAAATTTATTGGATCAGGACCAATTTCGCTCATAACGAGCATTACCAACTGATGATAATGAATGAAAAAATGTTTTATTATTTTTATCAGAATATTTATCGATATAAATAAAAGCTCAACTGTATTTTTACTTCACTTTACTTTTTGTTCACAGGAAACAATTTCGTTGGCTCAATTGATATCACTACCGGGATTTCCATCTAATTATAGTTGACAGACATGCAGATTTATTTATTTTATTAAATGCACTCAATTTTGGGCTTTTACTTTGTTAATTCATATTTAATTGATTTTTGATGTTTTGTTTTAGTTCAAAATTTTATTTATAGTCCATTTTCCTTGTAATTTGCTTTAATTTATTTGCTTAGTTGTTATACCAATTGTTTGTCATAGCTTGTTTTTCATACTTAACTTTTGTATAAATATCACTGTTTTATTGTATTCCTTATCAGTTGACAATGCTCGCCATGAGCGAAACCGGTCCTGATCTAATAAATTTTATGTGGAAAAAGTACTAAAAATGTATTATTATTTTTTGTGTATTTTTACTTGTGTAATCTTGAGAAGCAACCAGAACCAGAACAACTACCCCAATTCGGGCCTCGGCTTTAAAAGTTTAAGAAACGCTGGTATAATATCATAGATGCGCCACTTCTCAATATTATTTCATGGAAAACTTTTAAAGGATCAAGAGACAGGCTGAAACGGATCGTGAAATAAAATAAGGCTTTGTTGGTATGGTAAATTATATTATTTGTTCCATTCAAAATATGAGCAAATTTATCATCGTCACACACGACTCGCGGTTTTTTTATTATTTTCTTCGTGACTTTAAGCGGAAAAATACTAGCATTGTCAAGATTCCATTACTTTTTTATTCAAAACTCACTCTCCGAACATCTATAATACACAATTATTTTCTAATTTTAAATTGTCATTTTTTCATGAAATTTAAATAAATCGCTACGACGTCTTCACTATCTGCCTGTTTTTTTGTACACTTGGGCCTCGTATAACACGGTTATATGCTTCCACAGAAACATCGTGTAGTACAAATCAGTATTATACAAGGTTTTAAGTTCATACAAAATGAGGGCTTGCGTTCCAAAATAATGCCGAATTTCGTATTTCCTGATAAGGTTCCAAAATATTTTGTAATTCCCTCTTGAATTTAGAACTCATTTCCATTATAGGATCATTTTCAATAAAATAAATCATTTTTTATAGCCAATTTTTTTGGCCGTCATTTATTGTTTTTAATGTGAAACATGTAGCTAATTTGCTGCAACTACTTTCTGAGTCATTAATTGTGGTGGGTTCATCCAACATTTCCACTAATTCTTCTTCGTTCAACATACATTCCTCCAATATTTCTTGGATGTCATGAATATCAATGTCATAAAAACTTCCACCAATACCACGACAAAACTTTATTGTAATTTTATTTTTTTTCCCTTAGCCGTGTTATATAAAGCGTGTTGTATAAAAATATGTCACAATTTATACATCAATGTTATACGAGGCCCAAGTGTATATATATTTGTCAGAGCTTCAAGTTCTAAGGCATGTTGGCGTAAGTTCTTCCAGTATTCTTCGTCGCAAAGTTAAGTGTTTTTTTTATATTATTTGTTTGTACTCGCTGCCAACAGGAGGAGGCAATCGCTACAGTTCAAGAAGTCAGCTAACTTCTGCTCTTCACACATTGGCTACGGTAAGCGCGGAATACGCATCGTTTTTCTATGTGTTTTGAATTCTCCCGTAGCCATTGTTTTTGACAATCATTTGAAAGATTCCAACGCTGCTGTGCTACGTGGTGCGCATAATAAATGTTGTAAATCTTTAGTTGGAGAAAACAACTCTCACTACAACCCAGTAGCAAGATGGTAGAACATTTGCTTTAACATGCATTATAACATTGCACGGGTTAGATTATGCCCATGAGCCGGGAAACGAAAGCTTGGATACGAGCCCAGACAAGGCTTGAACCTGAGCATACAAAATAAAAACATATCCAGTTAATAAAAATAATTTTAGTACTTATTTCACGTTGGATTCATTGAGTTCAGGACCCGCTCCGCTCATCGCAAGCATTATCAACTGATCAGAAATACAAGTTGATCAGTTGATAATTCCCGCGATGAGTTAAACTGGTCCTGATCTCAATAATTCAAAGGTAGAAAAATTAATAAAAATGTGTTATTATTTTTATAACTAAGCCATTCCACTAAGTATTGGCAGTGAACACCTTGAGTGTGATATATCCGGTTATTCCATGTGTACATGCTACTATCGTAAAACCAAATTAGACACATATTTTAATTTGTCAATATATCAAGATTTTAAATATTTTTAAACTTTTTGTTTTTTTTTTTTTAAATTTATTTTTAAAATTTTAAGACTTGTACACATATTTTAGATCTTGGGCATGGTTGTTAATGATGTCTTCTCTCGTCGAGTTGATCATTCGTGCGACTTAAAAAAATAAGTATTGTTTGACTATAGAGCCAAATATTTTTAATTATTTTTTCAGTTTTCAATCAAATATATTTTACACGAAATAAAAAACACTTTCACGCTTTATAAAAACACAGTGAAATTAAAACGTAGATTATTTTTAATCACGTAACTAGAACGTTCTTATTTTTCTACTAACCGTAAGGCTGTCTGTCTAATATAAATCGATGACTTGTAATAATACAGTAAATAGGGTATCTTTAACTGTTAAGTGCCTTCAAACATCAATTTAAATGTTATATTATAACCGTGAACGCTTAAGGAGGCTAGTCAACGATCCATTAATCTATCAGACCTGAGCAGCTCGCTATTGCATCCTTGGTTCATTAATCAAAGCCAAATAGGGATAAGCTCCGCAAGGCTTTCATTTGACAGCGACTAATGAATACACGTGTACAACTGTACACAACAATCATACTCATCGAGCTGTTTATCTGTTATCTGTTCTGGTAAAAATCTTCGTATTTATTTTTTTGGTGGATGGTTTATGAATATATATGAATAAAAGAAAACGGACACTTACTGGTTTTCAAGAACAACATTTGGAGAATGGGAAAGCTAAGAATAATTGATTAAATTATTATTCAAGTAAAAGATAAGCGGTACGCATCTGCAAAATTAAAAATCGTCTTTTTTCCATGAATTCGGCAATAACTTGTTATTCTAATGTCTTTTTGTGATTCTCAATGAATATCTTACTGTAGGTTTTGTCTGAAAATGCTTCTCAAAGAGACAAAACACGTAAGCTATTGAAGCAACCATTGGAATTACAAAGTCATTATTCTCAATTTAATATTTATTTTGTTTGAATAGTAATCGGTTTATTTTTTATAAAATCTAACGATGCGTTTGTCTTCAGATACTTTCGAATGATTCGGTGGTAATTTTCTGAAAGAACTTAAATCAACCATTGCGATACGCTCCAAACTTGGTGCATATTTATTCCTCACGGAGTTTATATCAACAATTTGAAAGCAAACTAACATTCAACAATCACGTTAAGATTACTTGTAACAAAGCTTTGCTAATGCTTTATCCTCCGCACTATAAGGGTCTTTCCAGGATTAAAAATTTTGATACTAATGTATAATTCTTTGGTTCGAAGTCGACTTGAGAGTGGATCGATTGTTTGGGCACCGAGGGGTGCGAAATGTGTTCTTATGGTGGAGAGGATTCAGAAGAATTTTTTGAGAATTCTCTATTTGAGGACATATGGGTAATACCCATGGCTTTATCCAACCGACTTTCTCTTAGGGATGCTCACTTTCAATAGTTTGAATGCTCGAAGAGAAATGTACTTGGCATTATATTTCTTTCGGCTTATCCGAGGCCAAAATGAGAATTCCACCATTCTTGAAAATGTTAAATTGAATGTTCCTGATAATTTTTTGAGGAATCGTTAACATGAGTTGTTTGTTCTTCCAAGGGGTAGAACCAGTCTGCCAATGGGAATGCCACTGGGAAGAGCTTTAACAATTTTAAGCGGCATTGCTTCGGATGTCCACATATTTCATATTGACGTGAGTGAGTTCAGACGAATACTATATTTTATGAATAAAAGATGATTTTGTCGGAACTCTCTCGGTTGACATCTTTAAAATTTCTAATGTGATTTTATAATTTTTTTCTCTCTGTTCTTATGGCTACAATTTGTAATTTTTATTATGTGTATACAAGTATGTATGTATATATATGTAAATAAATTTGTCAAATGCATGGTGTATTGGCGTAAGCTGTAATACCATATTTTTTATGAATAAATAAATAAAAAACATATGTTTTTGTTTTCTACGGGATCTGCTTGTTACTAAGTAACTCGACCTCTCTCTTTTGAAGGCAGTAGGTATGGAAAGGATACGAGGACTAGAACAGGACTAGTGCTAAGCTAATCGCTGTCACTATTGCGTCGCTCTTTGGAATCGGAAAGGTGGAACGGGATTTAACAAAACAAACATCCATTGCCTCTGACCACAATCGATTTAACGACTAAAAAAATCTGCTCGTACCGGGCATCGAACCCGTGTGGTCCGACACGGTACCCAACGACGACCACTGCACCGCGGACCGGAAATTATAGGTGGAATAATCTAAGCTATTTTAAATTGTCTAAAGATGCTTTTCAGAGCGACAAAACATGTGTTAAAACTAATACCACTACCGGTGTGTTGACAAAGTTATCAATTGAATATTACAACTTTCCTATTATCTACATTTAATATTTTCTTTTGGAAAAAAGACATTCTATCGCACGGCTTCATTAAATGCTCTATTCACTCAGCCACGAAGTTCTTCGTAAATTGGTTTCACATACCTTCCTGAAAGGATCCAGGCGCTTGCCATAAACCATCGAATTTCTGTTCATTCCGCGAACCCGATTTCGGTTTCTTCCCATTTAGAGGAGCAGACAAGAATTCTTTTAGACGTCGTAAAATTTATACGAGCTTTCCGCCGTTCAAGACCTTTCAAATGGGCACCAATTGAATAAAGAAAGAGCCAAATAGTACTGCCAAACGTCGATATGTTGCAGAAAATATTCTAGATTCACATGCTTATTTTTTTAAATGAAATAAATAACCGATATTCTGTCTGAAGAAGTTTTTTCGGGTTTCTTTATGACAAATGGATATAAATTCTATTTACAAATATACGACCATACAAATATTCATTGATTACTATTTTTTATCAATAAAAATAATAGCACATTTTTAGTACTTTTTCCACAATGGATTTATTGAGATCAGTACCGGTTTCGCTCGTCAACTAAAGTTACCGTACTACCTCCATTGATCACTTTCACTACTTGGTGGAGTGACACTATAATGAATTCTTTTGATGACTACAATGCTTTAAGCTTATAATGTGTGATTATTGTAATGTACATTTGTCAACATATATATATATGTATGTATATCCACATATAGTTAAATAAATACATATTATAAAAAAAGATTTGGTAACTTTTCCACACAATATATATTGAGATCAGGACCGTTTTCGCTCACCAACGTTAGTTTATCATCAGTTGATCACGCTCGCAATAAGCGAAACCAGTCCTGATGTCAATAAATCAAATTTCGTACAAGTACTAAACATGTGCTATTATTTTCATTATAATGCCATTCCACAAAGTACTTTTTCCTCGTTGGATTTATTGAGATCAGGGCCGGTTTCACTCATCAAATAAAGTTCATCATCAGTTGATAATGCTCGCGATGAGCGAAACCGGTCCTGATCTAAATAAACTCTATCTGAAATAAGTACCAATAGTGTGCTATATTTTTATTATTGCACTGCTATAAAATTAAGCACTATAATTATATAGCTTAAAATTGTATTAAGCAAAAAGCATTCATAACTCAATTTCAGAAATTTTGCGAAATACTGCTTTCTTCGTTGGAACAGCAATATGTGTGTTTGAAGTTTTGGACTTAAATAGTTATCTTATTAGTAAATTCTATTTTATCAATAATGTTAATGTATAAGCTTAAATTGTTTTCATTTTATGCCGTTTCGCAAATTTATAAAACTTATTCAATTAAAGCTCAAAGCAGATCCAAATAACAATGAATGCTCCAAAGCGAAAATAGTTTTATCGTCTATTGATTTCACATCAATTGGCAATTATAGCTTTGTTTTCTTTTCACCTCATTGAACTTTCTTTTCACCAAGTCTTAGGTAATCTTCCAAAATAATCAAAGAGAAAAAATGGATACTCAACAAAGAAGGTTCTATAATTACAACGACTAGAATCCAAAGATGTAAAAATCAAAGCTGTGGGGTCTTTAAATCCTCGATTAATTATTTTTTAATTTCGTCACGTTTTTTTCCTTTCTTTACTATTTATGCGTATTCAATTATATATCAAGCAACCAATCCGGCCCATAGCCAAATTTGACATATTACATCTACAAATAAAAAGTTCAAACTTCACAAACATTTCCGACTCCTGCCAAAACCTCGCGACGACTCCGACTCCACAGCCCTGGTAAAAATACCAATATGTCGAGAGATTTCGATGAGTTTTTTTTATTTTATTTTAAATCATTACTAATACCAGGGGCGCCAAACTAAAATCTCTTGGTGGTCCAAATAAAATAATGAATGGGCCACACATAAATATGTTAAACCATTATAATAAAATGATATTTTTGTATTTATAATAAAAAACAGCGCACAATTAAAATAATTTTACGAGTTTTTAAAACCCTTTTACATTTATTTTTATTCAACGACATTTTTTAAGGTCAACCGGTAATTTTTACGTCGCGCATCGCAGTAGATTAGTTCATTTTTCAACATAGAAAAAAAAATACCTTTCAGTGATATATGGTTCGAAATGCAGTTATAATGAACATTGCTAATCGCCTTAATTTCGGAAATTTATCGTCAAGGATAAATTTTTGAAAATTTTTTGGGTCTTTTAAATTATTATGCTTTGTTTCTTAGGGTCTTTAGATATTGGCATTACTACAAATGAATGCCTGGTGGACACCCAGGTAAAAAATCAAACCTAAACCTTTAATAGGACCATATATGGCTCGCGGGCCAAGGTTTTGGCATGCCTGATATACACTTTAACCTAGCTTGATTAAATTCTACTAAATTCTTACATCATACCACCCCACATACAACTTACGGATAACGAGCGGTTAACAAGGAAATAAAAAGAAAATTGCTGTTTTTTTTTATAAATCAACTGGTTTTTCAATATTTTTTTCGATTAAAAATAAAAATTTTAATAAATAAGACATTTTTAACTTAATCCACAGAAAATTAATTTAGACTAGGACCAGTTTCACTCATCGCGAGCATTTGCAATCAGTTTTAAATGCTCGCGATGAGCGAAGCTGGTCCTGATCAAAATAAATTTAGTGTTTAATAAGCACACAAAATGTAATATTTTTTTTAAATAACGCCTTTCTTCTGAGTTTCGATAGTGAACACTTTCGATTTCTTTCGATGTTAAGTTGTTTTTTTAACATATTCACGTTTATGGCTATAATTCCAAATTTCTTAAAAGTATAAATTCTTAAATGAAAAAAAATATAAAACATAGCATTACAGCTGACGCCAATACGCCATGCATTTGTCAAATTTAGCAAGTATATAACAAAACATTAATTATATTAAACAAAAATTAAAAGAGTAAAATTCAATTTAAAAATGAAACATCCAGTACACTGCTGAAAATTTTCATCTTTATAGGCGTGCATTAATCAACCGAACAGCCCTTGTGACTGGTGACTCAAATGACCTGATAATTTCAAGATACAATAGAAGTGTCTGTAATGCCGTCGTTGTGAATACCGTAACACCTAAATTTCTATTCGGTTTTAATGTCACATTAAAGAACAATATAAATCTGCGACCGATAAAATTACAATTTTAACGAGCACAATCGTCTCTTAAAGAGATAATCAAAAATTAAAAACTGCTCTGTAGGTTGTATTCAAATTCAAAATTAGAACCTTTCACTAATTGACGGCCCAAACAAATGTTTGTTAATGCCTCACTTACCGCCTAATGGTTTGCTTTCAAACCATTTCAAGAGATTCGGTATTTTTACTCCGAGCTTTTACAGAAAGCTCTAACAAAATGATTAATTCTGGTATTATAATCTCAATTTGCGTATTAATCTTTTGTGTTGTATAATATTATGCAATTGGAATAAAAAATGGCCACCCGTTATTTTTGAGAATTTAAATTACCACCTATTATCTATCATGAAAAATAATAACTTGAACAAATTGTATTTGAAAAGGTTTTAATATCAAATTCTTCCACCAATTAGGTGATATTTTTCAATCACATCAATTTCTTGTTATTACGAATAGTAATGATGATTTGAATTTGTCAGTTATATTAAGAAAAATAACACCACTTCACATAACCTCAAAATTTATAGAAATAAATTCGGCATTTTTGTCTGCTTCTTTTTTCCGTCGTTTTGTAATGCTTTTTATAATCTATTGATTGAGTAGGCCATCGAATCACATAATAAATTGAATTTATTATCATTGAAATAAAAGATGTATACATCATCAGTACACTAGACAAGCCGGTGACTTGGAATAGCTACGCGATCGACGCTTTGGCCACCCCTGATGTATACAGAGGTGTTAAATTGAATGTAAACACCTCAAATATACATCGCCAAAATGAAGTTACGTGAGATGTAATTTATTGGAGCCAACACGTGGGTAAATATCTTTCTCAACAAACCATGCATACGAATCAACAGGCTCAGGAGTTCGCAAGCCCGTATCCGATTGAAAGGGTCCAATCAATGTGAGACGGCTCTATTCTCGTCAGCGAACTTTACAGCCAGCCTCATGACTTATTTAGTAAAACCGAAAGTAAACTTTGGCCCAAAGTGCCGAGTTTCAATAATTCAGTTATCCCTTTTACAATTCGGACCCAAGTAGATAAACATTTTGAATAATTGTTTTGGCACAATTCACGAGTCGGATTCAATTAGGATATTGTTTTCTTTAATCTCAATCGGCTTTTTATTCGAAATACATATTAATATGGTATGAAATGTGCTAATTTTGGGATCAGAATCAATTTCTACGAAATTTATATTTAATTTCGGTGCTTAGAGTTACAGGGGTCTACAAAAACATTGTTTTTAAATTAACACAAACAGTGGTGGATTATGATATTGAGAGGCCATGGACACAATGTAAATTTGGAGGCCCTCTTTTTCGAATGATATACAAAGTATCGTAAAATCACATACTTTGCTTTTAATGTTGGTTTCATTCTGAGTCATTTCTCACATTTTTTTTTGTTCTTATTGTATGTGATCGAGACTAGCTTGAACAATTGACGGTATTCCCCGCAGTTCACTAAAAACATTTCAGTACATAGCACACCTGTACACTGTACTTTTTATTTTGGATTTATGACCCATCGGTCAGTCAATATTACTGTTTTGAATGTGCAATTTTCGATGTGACAGCATAATAGAATATTCCAAGTCAAATACGTACCTGTTTCAAAACTATTTTTCGAAACATGTAATTTGAGCAAAATCAATGAGTTTTATTTTTCAGGCATTTAATTTTTTTTTTTAAATTGTTGTTTAGTTTAAAGCTCTATTTTCCGTATGCTCCAACTCGGGAGTGGACATTTATCCCATATTTCCAGGCATATCATTTTTGGTTTCATAAATTTGCTCTATATTCCCAATTGGGATTTTGGTGCTCAATAAATTCAACTGAGCAATGTAATGAATTTATTCATTTTTTGCCTCAGGAAATTCCGTATATAAAATTATCACGATAACAAGCCCTTTACAAAACATCTTTACAACGAAACGATGTTATATAGTACTGGATTTCGATTAAATAGAATTATTTAAAAGTATAACCTGTTTATTCATAGTGAAAATACATTATAAGATGTTATTTAGTTAGCTTACTATCAATGTATCCTGGAAAGGCTAAGACATTATATATAAATCAATACAAAGGTTTTACTGATAATTCTTTATGGAAAGGCTATGATCACTTTTAAGGTGTTCACTATCAATACTTGGTGGAATGACATTAAAATAAAAATAATCAAAAATTTTTAGTACTTATTCCAGTAAATTATGGATATATGGTCACGGGACAGAATTTTTGTAAAGATTTATGAAAAATAAGCACATTAAATGAAATAAATGTAAAGCTTACGATTTTTTTTGAAATGTTTCGTCTTAAATTTTTAAATTTATTATAATAGAATATCTTAAAGAATACTTCGCAATAAGTATGAAATCGAGTTGTTTTAATTTACAGGAGCAAAAATACAACCACAAACTACACAAATAATAATATTATACAGATAGAGACAGTCACATAAGTTTATTTGTTTAAAATAAAAAAAAAAAATTTTACTATAGGCTAATATTAAAAAACAAGTTCTTCTTTCAGAATTCACACAATAATCAGTAATATTCCTGAGATTTAATCATTTTGATTCCACATTTTATAATAAAACACAAGAACTCAAAGAGTAATAAAGTCAAAACATAAAATTATACGGAAGTATGTATAAATTTTTTGAGCTCAGGTCGAGAGGATTGAGATTCTGTCCCGTGAACATATATCCATAATTTACCATTATTTCACAAAAAAATTATTGGATCTGGACAGGTTACGCTCATGGCGAGCATTGTCAACTGATGATAAATAAAAACGAAACAGTGATATTTATACAAAGGTTAAGTAAGAATTACAAAGTATGACAAACAATTGGTATTACAACTAAGCATATAAATTGAAGCAATACAAGAAAAATAGACTTTAATAAAAATGTTGAAGACCTCTTAACAATGCAAGCTATTGCATCAAAAATCATTTAGCAAAGTAAAAACCAAAATAAGGGCATTATATCAATAAAACAAAGCACAATCGTATGACATGATAATGATTGCTTTCGGTAATCACAATCATTTGCATGTGATTATACTTCATGAACGAAACCGTTTCTGATCATTTTATAGAATTGGAGGTTCGGTGTATTAAAATATTTTTTTTATCAAAAATTTGAGAATTTTGAATTGATATGTGTTACAACAGTAGGTGTATTTATCATATTTAAAAAAAAAATGGTTGTCTGTAAAGTCGGTTTACGGACGATAGTTTAACGTGACAACGTCATAAGAAAACATTGATGAAATGATTGCATACTTTTATGAATAAAATGGAATCATTTTTATTGAATTATCATTATTTAGTATGGATACGAAGAAGAAGTGAAATAAAATCTACAATTTTTTATTGATATATTTTATTGCATCATTAATTCAAGGATTAATTACCTTTATTGCCGCAATTTTGTTGTAATATAAACAATGAAAACCACATTAACATTTACTTCACTTTATAAACAGTTGTAAACATTCGAATCGCATCGACCAATATATGGGACAATGATATGCAGCGGGCGTTCATCGTAAGATCACGTCAAAGATATTTTGATAGTGAAACTATTTAAGTGAATATTCGAATATATTTTTTAATACACCGCATAAGTGAATTCAATACATATACGTAGATATTTCGTATAGTTTTATGAAACTAAAGCACAATTTGTGGAACAGCACAACTCCATTGTTGTCGTGTTTTTCTCATACGCTGGGTGAATAGCTTCAGCACAAAGAAGACGCGCAAAAGCTTTCCACGGAAAATGCTTCGTTTTATCATCAGAACCATTGATGGTGTCAAGTAAGTATGAAACTTCAGATGCACAAAGGAACTCAACTGATGTATCAGTTGAAAATGCTTGTGGTGAGCGAAACCGGTACTGATCATAAATTACATGTGGCAGTTTGTTACAAACAAGAGTGTTTTATAGATTTACTAGTATTGCTACCCGGCGTCGCTCGGACTAAGCGACCAATAATTATTTAATGGTATATCATTCGACATAATTATATCACAAAATCTAACATCCAAATCAGTGATCGAAAGGAAAATAAAATCCACAAACTTTATTTAATTTGATGACAGCCCATTCCTAACGTTAAATTGAGGAAAAAAATCTAATTAGCTGTCAAAGAAACATCGATTCAAATATTTCATACCTTCTACAAGGATATGTATTGAAGTAACATTATTAATAATAAAAGCCAAAATTAAAAGCATTTGTGTAGAACTAAAATACATTTATTTACATTTTGACAAGGATATGTTTTTGGACTCGTTCAATTGATAAAAATTCTAAAACATATCTTTTACTTTTAGTTCAATTCTGTTTTTAATAATACGTTACCTTACTTTGAAAAGTTTCTAATTGACATTTTTCCCAAAATAACCTTTTGTTCGGAAAATTACAGACCCATTCTATCATATATAATAACTAGCCGTTACCCGGCGTCGCTTTTAAGCGACCAATAATTATTTAATGTTATATCATTGACATAATTGTTTCACAAAATCTAACATCCAAAATAGAAGAATATTTTGTAGTGCTGGTCTTCGCCGATAAAAATTCAAACATATTTTCTTTCATATTCGTTTTTATGGCAACTTAATGACCAACAATGCAAAAGGGAATTACAGACCCGCATACATACATACGCCGTTTCGGTTTTATATATAAGTTTTGGCCACCAACAGCTTCATATAAAATATTGATATTAAAAAAAATGTGTTTTTACAAGTTAATTTCTCAAGAAACACTATGGAAATGAAATATTTCGTATAAAATAAGAACCAATAGTAAATTGACAACCACGTGCAGTTTTATTTGACATACCTCAAACTCAACAAACTCAAAACAAAAAATTTTGTGCGGCCACCAGACATTTTTATAGGACCCCTTATTTTTACGTTGCGGTCACGGTGCAATTTTTCGTGTGATCCACTAAACTAGACTTATTGGCAATGCAAAATATATTGACAAAATGTACGTATTTCATTTTGTGTCGTTTCACCAAAATTGTAATTAAGGCGATGTGCTGTATTCCTTGCAGTTCACTAGATACAATTCAGAATGAGTACTTATCTCGAACCCGCACACTGTACTACATGATTTATGACCCATCGGTCGTTCAATATTTCTACCATTAAAAATACATTTTGGTGTGACATCATAATATATTCTGAACCAAATATTTTCCGTTTTCAAAACACATTATGTGGGCTCTATATCAGTTATGTTGGAGGCCCCCGAGCGCGCCCCCCTTGCGCATATGGGGTAATCCGGCACTGCGTTTGTATGACAAAAACTTCGATGCTTAAGTGTTCCGATATGGAAAAAAAATTCACTCCGCCTTCTCATATTTGGCGGCAAAATACTATTACCGCCTGCCCTTTCTTGCCTACATTAGAATGTGAAAACAAATAAAAACGGCAGAAGCAGTTCAGGATGAATTCATCCCGCCTTTTCTTTTATCGCGTCGTTGTCGTCCGTTCGGGAAAATGAATTTACCGTCGTTGGCAAGTACTCACTGTCGTATCCTGCCCTTTGAATTCGACTTCTTAAACAGCTGTAGATTGTCAACCATTTTGAAATTGGGTCAAGTTTTGCGACAGTGGATTTTGAAAATCGAACAACACAAAACCGCGCAACAAAGAGATTCAAACAGCCGTGGATTACCATTGATCATACTGAATAATAATAAGACATTTTTTTACTTATTTCACATATTTTTTACTTATTTGGATCAGGACCGGTTTTGATCATCGTGAGCATGGCCTACTGATAATACAAAAAATACAAAAATACGGCACTATCTGTTGCTTAAACTAGTAAAAACTTTATCGATTTATTGATTGAGTAGGCATTTACTTGGTAGAAATCCATTATAATACGGTAAGAAAAATAACAATGTATTTTAGTAAGCCGAAATAGCTATCAACAAATATATAAAATAATTTATGTAGAACTAAAATACATTGTTATTTTTCTTACCGTATTAAAAACTTTATCAGTTGAAAATGATAACAATGGGTGAAACCGGTCCTGGCATCTGTAAAAGTAGAAAAATGTGTTTTAATATTATATGCCTTTCCACCAAGTGTTGGCAGTAAACACCTGAAAGTGACATTTGATTAAATAAACTAAAAAAAAAAAAAAAACAGTTACAAATTGAATAACGAAACCGACATCAAGACACACATTTTGTATAGGAGATGAATTTTCGATAATGTTTTATGGGTTTTTGCGAACCTTTAAATATTTGATTTTGAAGACTGGGTAAACAAAAAATGTCTTACAAGCAGGTCTCATTATTACAAACCTGCATTTGTTTCATCTGTAAAAATACCTTTTTGAAACACTAAAAATCTTTATAGAAAGCAAAATACATACAATTATTTACTTCACATTAGCTACGGAGACTCATTCACGGAATAACAAAACTTATTGTTTATTTAGCAGTAAATTATGGAGGAAAATTATCAAAGAATGCTGTGGGTAGACGTGTCGTTCTTCAGTTATTAAAACTGAGTTTTTTTTTACCTTGTACGCTCCCAACTTGGAGCATATGGTCTCCTCACGGAGTTTATCTTAACATATGATTTTTATACGAGAACCGCTTGTTACTTAGTTGCTCAACCTCTCTTTTTCGAAGAGAGTAGGGATGGAAAGGATACGAGGACTGGGGCAGGACAAGTGATAAGCAAATCGCTGTCACTATGCATCGCTCTTTGGGATCGGAAAGGTGGGAAGGGATTTAACAACACAAACACCCATTGGCTATGAGCAGAATCGATTTATCGACATAAAAAGTCATCAGAGTATCGAAATAGACCGAAAGCTATTATTCTCGATGACCCTCCCTAGGTAGAGAAGAAATAGTAAGCTGACGTTGACTTCTTCAACTGTAGCGATCGCGCCCTCCTGTCGGTAGCGATGGGAAAATAATGCAAACAAATAAAATTTAAAAGTTAAAAACATTTAGAGACGAAGGAGACTGGAAGAGTTTTGGCGCTTAGAACTTGATGCTCCATCAAATTCATATAAAAAAAAAAGGTTTTGCTAAATGAAAATATTCCTGAAACAAATAAACATATTTCAAAATATAATATATCTTTATTCTATATGTTCCATTTATTTGAACACAACTCACTCATCGACCCACGTGTCACAGATTTCTGACCACTGACCCACACAATGAGCGACGACTTCACTCACGAGCCTCCTCAAAGCGTACATCTGTTCGGGACGCAAATACAAAATATCACTCAGCCCTATAAACGTAATGTCTTAAATCCACAATAAGCCAACGGCCTCGCTACATATTTAAAATGGTGTGCCACTAAAAAGGTCTACGAGGGTCTACGACAGCACAATGATCATAATTTAGTCGCTACGTTCACAGTACGCTTCTCTCTCGTTAGAGTTAAATGAAATTGAATAATTAAACGGCGTATGAGACTGAAAAAATAATCTAAAGTTCATACCAACCTAAAAACGAAAATTTCGTTCGCTTTATATTGTGTGCCAAAACTTTATAGAATATAATAATTTAACGGTCAATTATTGGTGGAAAAGTATTTTACAGGGCTGTGGAGTCGCAGTCGGAGTCGTACTCGGAGTCGGAAATTTTGAAAAGTTTGAACTTTTTATTTTTGCATTTAATACGTCAAATTTGACTTTTGGCCGCATTGATAGGGTTGATATTTAATTGAATACACATAAATAGGAAAATCAGGGGAAAAAAGTGACGATATTAACCTTTTTTTAGTCGGAGTCGGAGTCGTGGTTTTGGTAAATGCTGGAGTCGGAGTCGGACTTTTTTAGACTGACTCCACAGCCCTGGTATTTTTTGAAAATAAATAAAGCACAAATTAAGTGAAAATAAAGTATGCAAAAATGAATCATTGTGGTTGGAACAATTGTTGATGATGCTATCAATGATATTTTTAGAACTAAACTAAACTCTATTTATACTTTCAAAATATATTTATAAAGTGGGATCAATGTATGATTATCAATCACTTGGCATAAGTTGTAAACATTTTTATTATTTGTAATTCGATATCATTAAGTTAAAATCTGTAGATTCTGCTTGTATCACATGTTTAGTGAATATTATTAAATTAACTTATTTTTTAAGACTAGCTGAATCCACGAAAGCTTTTTTAAATTTAATCCATATCACAACTTCTTTTATTTATATGCATATCGATGGCTTGAAGAGTAAATTTGCTATCTCCGTTTTTGTCAATTGTGCAGGAGAGGGTAAAAACTGATTATTTTGATATTTTCAACAAGATCGGGAAAATTTCAAATAGGACTTTGAAACGATTTATTTGTACCACCGCTGAAAAAAAAACGAATGAATGACGGGTGACAATAGAAAATGGCGATGTTGGATAATGAGCAGTGTAGGTTTTAGAACGACAATGGAGTTATCAAATTTTCCTAAAACGTTTTTCCGATGCACTCACATAAGGAAATTTTACGGGACATGCACATTGCATGATGCAACACGATGGCATTATTAATTAATTTTCATCCAAAAGTGGAGTTAACAAAATTCCTCTTTAAGCCATCGATATTCATTTAAAAATATTGTTTCATCTAAATATAACATTATTAGTCATGTAGTTATTTATGTGAACAAAGTTGTACGCAAATAATGTATTCTTAAATGCATTTAAAATAAATTTCTCGAATAATTCATATTTTAATTGCCCTTATTTACACTACATTGCACTTTCTATTTAAATTTATGATTTCTAGTAAAACTTCCATACAACTAACATCGCCGTTAAATGTTCAAAGTTTCGTTGGGACGCTCCAGTTGTAAGACGTCGACCTGAAAACAGAAACGTCCCCACCCTTTCAGTCCACCATCCCTCATGTCACACCGCGACCCCTTCCTTCCCTTTAAAACCCCTCAACCACCGAGAGCGAATAGCGCGCGATCCATTAAGAAGATTCATCCCGCCATCATTGCACAGCCAGGACGATGCAAAAAAAAACATCCACCATTACAAAACAAAACAATTGAAAATTCAAAAATCGAACACAAGCCAGAATTTTTTATTCAATTCAAATTTGACAGCTCATTCGCGGTTGCGTTCACTGCACGTCATAAATATCCATAGAGATTTTTTACTATGGTAACATTTTGGCAAATCGGTGCTTTATTCGGCGGTATAAATCATTTTGTCTAGCGGGATGCTGCGAGCACAGATTCAGTCGGCTTTGAGCCTCCGACGGGGTTGTGACGTGTCCTAGATGCTCTGCTAAAGGTCTGAGTGTGTTGCTCTTTGTTGTTATTGTTTTTTTGTAAGCCGAGCAAACAAGTGGGCTTGCCCTAGAGCAGCGCTTCAACCGGCTGAAAACTTAAGAGCACATTTATCAACTGTAAATATGTGAAATGAAATAGTTAAAAATATAAAATCTTTTAATAAAATCACTCTAATATTTTTTTACGATATAAAATATTCGTTATTTTACTGTCTAGTTTTAAAAAATCGCTACTCTACAAAAACAAGGTTATACAAATGTACTATTTTTTTTAAGTGCTTAATAATATGAAATTATTAATATTTTCAGTAAAATATTGCAAGTGAAAGTGTATATGTGTATGTTTGTGACTATAAGAAAGGAATCTTCTGAATTTTGAAAATGGAATAACAGATTATATTCGTAAGTAATAAAAAATTCAAATCTTTATAAAAAATAACAATGTACTGATTTTTCATAACAAAGATGTTTTATGAAATAATTTCCTGCGTGGCAAATATCAATGATGTTCTAATATTGCGCACATCTAAACCATTTATGGTTTATCCTTACTCCCGGCTAAATTTATTGCAGTTTGTATCTTATCCCAGAATACCGTGCAATTTCCTACCCGTTTTAAATTAGTTTGGTCACATTATCTTCATACCAGACATGAACATAAATAAACACAGTAAACGACCGCCATTTTCATGTGAATATTAATATATTTTTCCAAAAAGATATCTAACAACATTTTTATATTCTAAAAATAAAAATAAAAAAATATTTTAGTGCTTATAAGTCTCATAACATATTCAATTTATTTCGATCGGGACCGGTTTCGCTCATAGTGAGCATTATCAACTGATGATCTTTATCATTATCAGTTGATAATACAATGTTTTTTATTAAAAATTGACGGCGCCCAATAAAATAATATTTTTGTGTGCTTGATTTTTTTTGGCAAATAAAAAAGATTTCTGAGTAATCCTAGTTAAGGTTTATTGACAATAAAAAAATGAAACATCTTTTAGTGCTTATTTCAAATTGAATTTATTTAGATCAGGACCGGTTTCGCTCATCACGAGCATTTAAAACTGATGAAGAACTTGTGATAAGCGAAACCGGTCCTGATCAAATAAGTTCAATGTGGAATAAGTACTAAAAATGTTTTATTACAAAGTCATTTCACCAAGTTTTGACAGTGAACACCTTAAAAGTGTTTTTTATATTCTTTTACAATGAAGTGACACTCCGTACGTATATTGTGTTCATATTTTGTATTTTTACAAAACCACAATATAGCTGAAATCGTTCAATGGAAATTCACAAATCATTTACAATAGATAATTTAAAATAAAACTGCAATTAGGATGTGTTTGTATATTATCATTAAATTATAGATACGCTTTAAAATGTTTTTTTTGTTTAGTTAAAAGTGCATTAATAACCGTATTAGACTATAACTATAAAATATTAATTATTATGAGGTATTTAAATGTATATTTATATATGCATAGTGTATAAAATAAAGATTTGATCGCCAATACGATATAACTTAAGTGACAAAGTTTCTAACGAAGTGATATCTATATATATCGATAGATGAGCAGAGAGGGGATGTATGGTGTACCCTGTCTAGCCTAGGTATATAAGCTATCTCTAATACACGTTTAAAACATAGTTCTGACGAAGGTGTCATCAACAAATATATAAAATAATTTATCCAGAACTAAAATACATTGTTATTTTTCTTACCGTATTATAATGGAGTTCTACCAAGTAAATGCCTACTCAAGCAATGAAGTGATATCGATATCCGATTCAGCTATTTCTATTGATAATCATATTATAATATCACATATAATATAAAAAATTTCAAATGATAGCTAGCGATGGTTTAAGCATAAAATAAAAATTCAAACTAATATAATAGGTAACTAAATAGGTTAAGAAGCATATTGTCTATGTTTTTAATGTTCCATAGACATTTCGTTCATTCTTATGATATCATTTTAGAACGAAAAGAAATGACTAATAAATTTAAAAAAATATTTAAAATTGGAATCACATCAAGTCACGTGTTTTCTCACTTAATATATTATATAGGCCAATCAGTGATCGAAAGGAAAATTAAATGCCCTTACGTGTAATTGTGATTCCTCACTATTTTCGCGATTGACAAAGTAGCCTTGCAATAGAAAAAAAAATCCTAACGTTACGAGTCATTTTTTTTCTCCCTCGCTATTTATAAGCGTATGTTACAGTTCTAGACAGTATAGATTCTACAGAAACATCGATTCAAATATTTCATTCTTGTTAACTACAAGGATATGTATTGATTGAGTAAGTATTTACTTGGTAGAACTCCATTATAATACGGTAAGAAAAATAACAATTTATTTTAGTTCTACATAACTTAAGTGACAAAGTTTCTAACGAAGTGATATCTATATATATCGATAGATGAGCAGAGAGGGGATGTATGGTGTACCCTGTCTAGCCTAGGTATATAAGCTATCTCTAATACACGTTTAAAACATAGTTCTGACGAAGGCGTAAGCTGAAATAGCTATCAACAAATATATAAAATAATTTATGCAGAACTAAAATGCATTGTTATTTTTCTTACCGTATTACAAGGATATGGTTTTTGGGACTCATTCAATCGATAGAAATGCTTGCCTAAATACAATGCAATCTTCAGCTTACTTTAGTTCAATCTGCTTTTTATAATACGTTACCTTACTTTGAAAAGTTTCTAATTGTCATTTTTCCCTAAAATAACCTGTTGGTCGGAAAAGCTTGTATTTACCGCATTCTATCATATATAATAACTAGTATTGCTACGCGGCATCGCTCGGACTAAGCGACCAATAATTATTTAATGTTATATCATTCGACATAATTATATCACAAAATCTAACATCCAAAATAGAGTTGAAATAAAATCACAAACTTTATTTAATTTGATGACAGCCCCATTCTCGCCCATTAAAATGTCCAAATTCAAGGAAAAAATCTTATTTGCTGTCAAATAATACCTTCACGTAAATAATAAACATTATTATTAATAATAAAAGCCGGGAAAAGTTCAGTAGAAGACTAATTTATTACATTTTGACTAAATATCTCCGCCGATAAAAATTCTAACATATTTTCTTTCATATTCGTTTTTATGGCAACTTCCAACAACAATGCAAAAGGGAATTCCAGACCCACATACATACATACGCCGTTTCGGTTTTATATATAAGATTTCAGAATTATCTATGGTTGAATGACGGAATTAGTAGAATTTATGAGTTGCACTGCATCTGCACACTTTTTTTTAACTAAATTTCACTATTTCCATCATTAGATCTTTAAGATAATTATTTCTCAGCAATAGGTGTGAAAAAATATGTTTGAAATAAGTAATTTGAAACATTTATACTTGCTCATTGTTACAAGTGAATTTTAATCAATCGGAATTACAAGCGCTCATATCGCAAAACAGTGTCAAGAGCAGTTAGAACCTTTTTAAAGTAAGGTGTCGAATAATTAATATCCACAAAATTTTGTATTTATTATATAAATGTTTAAATCATTATTTTCAAAGTCCTGCTAAAACCATGATCAAATTCGATTCAATTGACAGCTGAGAATGAACTGAACATTTTTCGTCATGTAAAATTTGAATAAAGAACAAATTTGAAATTGGAAATATTTTAACCCTCTTTTCTAATAATTAATGGACACGTTTCAAAAACAGATATAAGGGGACAGCAATTAACCGTGTTGGCACAGATCGGACGTGGCTTTTTTTTTTACTCATATTCGCGATAAAAAAAATCACATCGGCACGCTTGTGGAATTTTTATTCACGCTGCTGGTGACCACTAATAGTTGTGATAGAATTCATCAAAAATGTGTTCTGTTGCGTGGATAAGTCGATTTAAAAAATAGTATCCTATCTAGTATAGTAGAAAGTATTTTTTCATTGTTGAGTACTCTTCAGAATGAAACCTGCAACGGTTTACAAGCGTATTCCCAAAACAGTTAGTTTATCTTTTGATTGATTTTATATCAAATAGAACATATATTATAACATAATTTGAATTGTGTAGGATTCATTTGTTTTTAATATTTGACGTTTTTTTACCATGTCCGCTCCCAACTTGAAGCATATGGACTCCTCACGGAGTTATCTCAACATATATTTTTTCTACGAGAACCGCTTGTTACTCAGATGCTCAACCTCTCTCTTTCGAAGAGAGTAGGGATGGAAAGGATGCGAGGACTAGGACGTCCTGTCCTAGTGATTAGCTAATCGCTGGCACTATGCGTAGCTCTTTGGGATCGGAAAGGTGGGAAGGGATTTTCAACAACACAAACACCCATGCCTTTGAACAGATTTATCGATAGAAAAAATCCGCTCGTACCGGGAATCGAACCCGGGCGGTCCGGCACGCAAGCCAAAACCGTTGCCACACTGCGCCACGGACCGGACATTAAACTATGTATACATAGAGATATTTTTGCTGCTTTAACATTGAATTTTCACGGCTTCCTAACAAAGGTGGAAAGAAAATTAAGAATTGCTCAACCTTTTCATAAAAACTTTAAGGGTGTAAAAAAATATTCGTTTAATTCAACACAGCTGTTTCGCTGTATTTCATAACTTCAATTCTAATTTGATTCATGTTTTTCTTCGTAGAAAGAAAGAATTAATAGATGGAGCTAGAAAAATACGAATTTTTAGCTAACTATAGATGAGTGTAAAGAACCTAAATCATTTGAAAAATTAATAATTTATGAAATTATGATGATTTGAGCCCGTTTACTCTTCTACGGAAAAAAACGATCACTTTTAATGTGTTCACTGTCAACACTTGGTGGAATGGCATTATAATAAAAATAATAAAACATTTTTAGTACGGAAAGAAAAATTACAATGTACTTTAATTCTACATAAATTATTTTATATATTTGTTGATAGCTATTTCGGCTTACGCCTTCGTCAGAACTATGACGAAGGCGTAAGCCGAAATAGCTATCAACAAATATATAAAATAATTTATGTAGAATTAAAATACATTGTTATTTTTCTTTCCGTATTATAATAGAGTTCTACCAAGTAAATGCCTACTCAATCAATAGATAGTTCTGACGCAGGCGTAAGCCGAAATAGCTATCAACAAATATATAAAATAATTTATGTAGAATTAAAATACATTGTTATTTTTCTTTCCGTATTATAATGGAGTTCTACCAAGTAAATGCCTACTCAATCAATAACATTTTTAGTACTACTCCACATAAAATGTATTGGATCAGGACCGGTTTCGCTCATGGCGAGCATTGTCAACCGATTGTGACTGATGTCAGTTGAGCAGAATGCTCGCCAAGAGCGAAACCGGTCTTGATCTAATAAATTGTATGTGGAAAAAGTATTACAAATGTTTTATTACTATTTCATATATTCAGCAATTGTCTTCAACAAAAGATAAATATTTTCAGTTTAGTGGGAAAATTTTATTTTGATGATTATGTTTTGAAAGCTTGAAGATTATTTAAATTATAGTGAACATATTTTAATAAATACACACTATGTATACATATAGAAGTTTCAAAACCATGTCCAATTCCAATTTTGTATTTCTATAAAATCCTTCAACAAAAAATGTTGGGATAGAACAAAAAACAAGTGAATACATGTCGTATATTCCACCAACAACGGTATGAACATTTATAAATCCACTAGGGATTCTCTGACGAGACAATTTGATAAATACAGGGCCGTGAAGTCGGAGTAAGGAAGAAGATTGAACTTTTTATTTTTACATTTAATATGTCAAATTTGGCTATTGGCAGGATTGGTTGGTTGATATATAATTGAATACACATAAATATGAAAGGTAGAAAAAAAAACGTGACGTAATTAATCGTTTCATAGTCGGAGTCGAACTTTTTTTTACCGACTCCACAGCCCTGGATAAATATTTACCGGGAATTCTACGCTTTTCGATCGTCTCAATTCTCGTGACGTACAAAGAAAATAACTCGAGGATTTTTGTCATAGTTTAACGAAAGTTTCATTCAATGCAAATATTGTATGAAAATCTTTGGTACGGTGAAAAAAATAACAATGTATTTCAATTCTACAGAAATGATTTGATATATTTGTTGATTGCTATTCCGGCAAACGCCATCGTCCGAGCTATGTTTAAGCCTGCATTTACTTATTCTATATATATGTACCGTTGTAGACAAGGTACACAAAACATCTTTTTCTCTGTTCTACCATCCTAGTTTTATATCGTAATAATAAGTTATTAATGACACGTTGATTTGATGTATTTTACGAACTGAAAGCTTAGGGATTATCCCCAATTAGTTAAAAACCCAGATAAACAATGGCGTAAGCCAAAATAGCTATCAAAAAATGAAATTTCTGTAGCATTAAAATGCATTGTTATTTTTTTCATTGTATTATAATGGAGTTCTACCAAGTAAATGCCAATTCAATTAATAAAATCTTTGGTCACATTCGTTATTGAACGATACGACAACGCAATTGATGCTAAATCAAACGAAGGATAGCATCAATTTTTATTTAGCATTATAATTCTGTATGCATGCAATCTAGTCACATATTGATATTCAAAAATTGGTTTCGCTCATTGCCATCATTTTCATCAGCTTAAACTAATAGCGATGAACAAAACCGTTACTGATCTTAATCAATTAAGTGTGGAATAAGTACATTTTTTGTACAAGTATTGTAGTGAACACTTTAAAGGTAAAACTAATATCTACCTACGTTCCGTGTATGAATGCTTTTATTTCGAAACGCGACTCCTTGGTAGTGAAACTTAATAAGAGGAAAACCTCCAAGACCATGGTCCTGTCCAAAGGTGAATATTTTGCAATTCTCTGAATCTGAAGAATTATACATTCAAAAACAATCTGATCAAGGTTAGCTTCGCTTAAAAAGTTTTAACCGATCTATTTTCGTCAGTTGAAAACTTTCAGTAGCCGTTTCGATATTAAAATCTAATCAACGTCAAAAAATACAAAAAAAAATAACCAAGCTAACGAACTTGAAAATCATTGGATATTCTATAAGTAAAATATGCCTTTTTTAAATACCACAATGAAGAATAATTAATCGAGAGAATGGAGGATTTATAATTTTAGCATAATACATATACAGTAGGTATCTATGAAAGCTTTATAAAACCTTTCGTACTAAAGCTCACTCCAAACAATGGTGCGGCAAACCCCCGCTGACATTTAAATATACCTACTTATCAGAGATTCAACCTTTTTCATCTGAAACTTTTAATTCAATGGACCGATTTTTCTTTTCCCTATCTAAAAAAATGCGGAAAGTTTTTAAAACGGAAAAATACGCTCTTTAAACGGTAAATTTAGAGTGCCATAAGTAATTATGAATATTTAATAAACAGAATTTATTTTATTCGCAACTGCTTTTGTTTAATAAAAACAAACATATTTACATTCTCAACAAAGAAGCGTACGTAACTAAATAAAAAAACAAAAAAGCTTTTTAGATACGATTGTTTCTTGTTCCATTGTAACAATGTAATATCACTAATCCAATTTGAAAAGTTTGGATTTTGTAATTGCCATGTTTGTCCGGTCCGTGGCGCAGTGCCAACGATGTTGGCTTGCGTGCGTGACCACCCGGGTTCGATTCCCGGTACGAGCGGATTTTTTCAGTCGATAAATCTGTTCCAAGGCATGAATGTTTGTATTGCTGAAAATCCCTCCCCACCTTTCCGATTCCAAAGAGCGACTCATAGTGTCAGCGATTACCTAATCATTAGTCCTGTCCTAGTCCTCGTATCTTTTCCATCCCTTCTCTCTTCCAAAAAGAGAAGTTGAGCAACTGAGTAACAAACAGTTCTCGTAGAAAAACATATGTTGAGATAAACTCCGTGAAGAGTCCATATGCTCCAAGTTGGGAGCGGACATGGTTAAAAAAAACATGAGTTTTGTCGTTTACGACCCGGGTTTCACCTATTGGCATCTTTAGTCATTTTAAGTGCATGAATTGACAGTTCAGTCAAACGATTCGAATTTGATATAGAAATTCCATCAATCACGGTCAGTCGAAATCTTAATTTGGTTTATTACTAATTAGAAATTAATTGTAGATATATGCATACTTTGAACACATTTTTTTCAAATTCATAATGCAAGATTATAAATTAATAAATAAATATCTATTGCTGGAAGGAAAAACATATATATTATTTAGAGGAGTCCAAAGGGTTAATTTTATTAATAAATCACTTAATTTATATTTCATTACGACTTTGGATTATTCATTTATTTTTTATAAACGTTATATATGTTACAATGAAACTGTATTCTCAGTGAAAATGTATTCTTCTCCAAGCTGTCATTGAAATCAAATTTGACCGCCCTATCTTCAGCCCTATGTTTGTCTGTGTTTATCTTTGGTTCTCTTTTCATGAAAGGGACTAGGTACTTGCTGATTTTGTTTCATTGAAGCAAACCAAAACTATAGGCCGGCAAATCATCGACGTTGGCCAATAATTTCCCTGATCGTGACCAGTGAAATCATATTGTCATACAAATCTATTACTTGACACATTTTCACTGAGAATACAGTTTCTCTGTAACATATACATACATAGCTGGCTAAAGATGAGTTACTTGGTACTTTATTAATTCAAACATTAATATGTTTTTAAATTGTTCCATTTTCCGAAACCAATTGTTTCACTTGAAAATAATGAAAGAAAAATCTTTAAACGTTAAACACAATGGCCGGGCGTCGGTATGAAGTCGTAGACTTATACGAATAGCATTATGACGCCATTTATTTTATTTACTGAAACACAGATAAGAAAACAAAATGTTTACAGTAAAAACACAACGTCTGTTGGGGGTTTTTTAAGTACGGTCTAGTCAGAGATTGCAATTGATAGACGTGGCATATTAATCTTCACTTAATACGACTGGCGGCCCGTGAATAAGATAACTGGGGGTGCTGCGGTTGTTAAAAAATTTAAGAAAATATTTATTTGCATTTTATTTTACTATTAACATCAAAATTATTTAATACTTTTAAGGTGTTCACTGTAAATATTTCGAGGAACAGCATTATAATAAAAACAATAAAAAACATTTTTGGTACTTATTCCACATAAAATTTATTTGATCAGGACCAATTTTGCTCATGGTGAGCATTATCAAATGAATAAAGAACTGAATCAGTTTGAAATGCTCGCCATGAGCGAGAACGGTCCTGATCCAATAAATTGTATGTGCAATAAGTACTCAAAATGTGCTATTATTTTTATTAAAACGATTTAAATCTAAAACGACATGCATTTCTTTCTTTGTGTAAAACACTTTCTTATGAGAAACAAATTAGAAGAAATAAATCTCGCACACTTACGGACGAAACACTGCTAGAAAGACAGTACTAAAGCAAGCTTGTATCTGCGAACTGCCCTCCCAGCGTCCCCCTTTCGTCAACTCGAATATATTCCATCGCAAACGGTACTGCGTATATATTACTACACCGGTGTTTGATAATTTTTGGATGCATAGGGCGAGCTTAATACATGCTTAAATAATATTGATATTTTCAAATAATATACATAAATTTATGTACAGTGTAATTTTACATTTTTCTCAATTTTCTTGGGGGTTCTGCAGTGCGTATAGACGAGCCGTCACTGTTTAATACCATCTCTTGTCGTCTTCGTGAAAATATAATAGTATAGTATTGGTATAAATTCGAGTCAAGTTTTGAAGTTTGTATGGCATTATTATTTTTGAAAGACACCATGTTACGATCGCTGGAAATTTCCCAAATTATCGAATCCTTTCAGGTTTCATGTTCTATCAGTCGCTCTAGAGAATACACACATAAATAATACATTACCTAATATGGTGAAAAATATCAAAGTATTTTCATTTTAAGCCGAAATAGCTGTCAAACATATATCAAATAATTTCTGACAAACTAAAATACTTTGTTGATTGAGTAGGCATTTACTTGGTAGAACTCCATTATAATACGGTAAGAAAAATGCATTACTAATTTTACGTTTATTCCCACTTGGTAAAAAAACCAGATTAGCTTTCACTTCATGAATACACCAAATCAATTTACCACATTCAATAACTTATTATTTCCATTTGAAATTAAGATGGTAAAACAGAGAAGAAGATGTATTGTGTACCCTGTCTAGCCGAGGTAAATATGTAAGCTTGTTCTGATGCACGTTTACAACATATTTCTGACGAGGTCTTAAGCCAAAATAGCTATCAACTAATATATAAAATAATTTCTGTAGAATTAAAAAACATTTTTATTTTTCTTACCGTATTAAAATACTTTGCTATTTTTCACCGTGTTATAATGGATTTCTACCAAGTAAATGCCAGTTCAATCCAAAATACAAGACATATTTATTTATATAAATATATATATTAAGCAGGGCTGTGGAGTCGGAGTCGGCGTTTTGGCCGGAGTTGTACTCGGAGTCGGAAATTTTGAAAAGTTTGAACTTTTTATTTTTGCACTTAATATGTCAAATATGGGTTTTGGTCGCATTGATAGGGTTAATATTTAATTGAATATAAATAAATAAGAAAATTAGGGAAAAAAAGTGACGATATTAACCTTTTTTAGTCCGAGTCGGAGTCGGAGTCGTGTTTTTGGTCAATGTTGGTGTCGGAGTCGTGGTTTTGGTAAATGCTGGAGTCGGAGTCGGACTTTTTTTTAACGACTCCACTGCCCTGATATTAAGTACATATTTTTAATATAAAATTTAAAATAACTTTGATTATTCCACGTATTGTGCTACTTACTGTGACACGTGTTTCGCCTCTTTCAGAGGCATCTTCAAACTTACTATCGCAACCATCGAAAGTATTACATATTTTTCTTTACGAAAATAGCAAATGAAATTGTATTGCTTTTGCAATGTGAAAAATAAAACATCGTAAAAAAAGAAAAATATGGTTACAGAAAGAAAAGAAAGAAAAAAATTTAGATTTTTAATTGACAAAGAGGTTAACAGTGTGAGTTTCGAAAAAATTAACTATAAAACATATTAAACAATTCTCGTCTGAGTTAACTCAGGTCCATGTGAAATATGTCGAAATATTTTAGTTTTTCTCAACGTTGTATTATAACTATAGAAAATAAAGTGTCTAAAGGTTTTGAAACTTACTTTTTTAGCATTAAAAGGGTTGTTTTCATTATATTCACCAAATATAATATATCATTTTTTGATGTGTTTAACGGATCTGTTTACAGGTCAGCTTGTTCCGTTCCATTTTATTTTAGATGGTGTCAAATAAAATAACATTCTAGCTAAAGATAATGTTCAACATATTGGATACCTCTGACATGTTCATTCAATAGATGAGTAAAATAAATGTACTAGTAGTTGACCATGTACCAGTAGTTGACCTTTTGAGAATAAAATGGCCCAAAATAAGAAATGCAGATGCGGGATTACTCTAAATTGTAAAGTTAAGACAATTTAAGGCATCTGTCGTCGGAATGAGCCACTAACACATCACCATATAGCCAATGGAGTGCCAGGGTGGCCATTTGAAAAGAACACCAAGTGAGAAAAGTGTTTTATTTCAAATTTATTAAGTGATCAATCTAGAAACGGTGTGTACCTTGTTCCTGAACCACCCATTGCTACTTGATTCAACCAAGAGTGGTGTGACAGAAAGCCTTGAGGTAACCCTGAAAGAAAGTTCACTATAAAGCCCCCTAATAAAAATAATAATACATTTTTAGTACTTTTCCCACATAAAATTTATTTGATCAAGAGCGGTTTCGCTCATGGCGAGCATTTTCAACTGATTAGGAATACAATAAAACTGTATGTCTGTCAAACATAATTAGATTGGTTGACAGATTGGCAGATTTATTTATTTTATTAAATGCACTCATTTTTGGGCTTTTACTTTGATAATGATAATTCATATTTAATTGATTATTGATGTGTTGATTTGCATTGCTAAGAGGTCTTCAACATTCTAATTATAGTCTATTTTTCTTGTTATTTGCTTCAATTTATTTGCTTAGGTGTTAGGTTACCAATTGTTTGTCATACCTTGTTTATCATACTTACTTTTTGTATAAATATCACTGTTTTATTGTATTGTGAACACCTTAAAAGTGATAAAGCCCCCTGTTTAGACATGGTCAACTTCTAGATTTTTCAATTTGTGAGATGGTCAACTACTGAAACAATAACATGACTTCAAATTATTTAACTTTTTTTCAACAGGCTCTTTCGTAATTTTTGTTACATAATATTAATTAAGACATATGATCCAAGGTGAGTATGCAGGTAGTCCTCGACTTACGACGGTTCGACTTACGACCATTCGCACTTACGACAAAATTATTATTTTTTTTAAATTGCATTACGGTGTACCTTTGACAAACCTGATCATGCGTAAACAAAGATGGCGTAATAATGATATAATAATGATAATAACATAAATACTTCCTACCGATCAGTAGATCGTGGAATGTGCGTAAAGAATATCATTTGTTTCTCACTTCTTCCCTTCGCTGTTTTTAAATTATGTATACATAATTCAGTTAACACAATGTTTTTGAACTTTGACATATATCCTCAGTAAATTTCATAAGAAATAAATAATACATATCCCCATTTAATTTCTGAATTGAATAATCAATAAATCGTGCCCATAATGACTGGCAAACGGAGTAGATGTGACAAAAAAATAGAAGTGCAATTAGAAAAAAAACTTAAAATAATTAAACAATATGAGAGTGTTAAAAGAGTGAAGGACATAGCTCGCGATCTATACTTATCACATTCAACGATCTCTACAATTTTGAATATTAAATAACTAGTACATACATACATATTTTGTATGAAATTCGACTTACGACCAATTCGACTTACGACCAAAGTCTAGAAACGTATCTCGGTCGTAAGTCGAGGACAACCTGTACTTGCTTTGCCTTAATTCGATAAAATGCTAAACCTTAATCGTTATTTTTGTTGAATTATTCTTTTAAGCGGTCAGCTACTGGTACATTTACCTAAATATTAAACTAAGCTTTAGAATGATGGGAAAACAAATGTCACAAATTCTACACGAATATTACCTAAGTCAAACAAGAAAATATTGAATAAAAAATATGGACAAAGATAAGAAGATGAATGAAATGTATTCAACTCCATGCGTGCATGAGTGGAAATATATCGATATCTATTTAAGGATCATTCAAAAGGCCTGACTAAGTTTGTGCTAGAACGACGACAACCTTATCTGAATATTCATTTTCCGTCGAGGAAGAAAACTGTGAAAAATTCCTTTATTAGAAAAAGAAGGTTTTCAATCAATTGACGCTTTTAAATATTCAACCATACTTTCTTCCAATTTGGATCACATTATGAAATTCTAGTGAAGAATTTAATTAGAAGTAGCTTTATATGTAAACTGTTCGTTACTTGATCGCTCAACAATTTTTTCAAAAATAGTAATTATAAAAAGTGTAGCATGGAAAGTTTAAATAATCTTTATTTAGATATCACAAATTTCGATGACCTACAAGGAGCGTTGAATGTTCTGACTATGTTCCACAGTTCTGACGAAGGCGTAAGCCGAAATAGCTATCAACAAATATATAAAATAATTTATGTAGAACTAAAATCGGTAAAGATTTCGAGGAAATTTTCGCAAATGAATAGAATTGTGAAGGGTGGAGGATTTCTATTGCCACGGCTGTATATGTGTTATTGATTGAGTAGGCATTTACTTGGTAGAACTCCATTATAATACGGAAAGAAAAATAACAATGTATTTTAGTTCGGCTTACGCCTTCGTCAGAACTGGTTCTAAAAAAACAAATCCTCCCTGGAACTTTTAATTTCTTTTTCAATTATTTTGCGCAGATGTATATGGGCCGGACAAAATAGCCCGGCGGGCCGGTAGATGCCCATGTATGCTTTAGAAGTTCGATAATGTCCGTTCTCAATATGGAAATATACCACTTTTGAAGCGTATCTAAAAGAAAGCTAAGTTATGAAAACTGCTGGCACTCAGCTGCTCAAAATCTCGTTTTCGAAGAGTGTAAGGAGATTGCTAGACTTTTATGCAATTTTCAATTGAATATTTATTGACTATCTTTAATATATTTGTCAAATTCATGACTCATTAGCATCATCTGTAATGTTAAATATTAGCTTAATTTAAAATAAACAATGATGGATTGGAAAAATCTCTCTCGCTTCGATATTGGTAGTATACCTCAGTTCTAGGGCTTGCATTACCGGTAAATAGGTCAAAACACACCACATGATTGTATCGCGAATTAAGGACAGATACAGGCATATTATAACAAATTCTGAAAAATCATAATACCAAAAAAAATAAACATTTTTTTAATAAACTCTATAAAACAATAAATTGTTATATTATTTAATTTTAATTAAGAATTCGTATTAGTAGGAGTTTGTTTACAAAGTATGGATGCATACATCTAATGTATGAATTACATATGTACATACATCAATAAGTTAATGGATAAACTAATAATACGGTAAGAAAAATAACAATGTATTTTAGTTCTACATAAATTTTATATATGTATTTGTTGATAGCTATTTCGGCTTACGCCTTCGTCAGAACTAGCGTAAGCTGAAATAGCTATCAACAAATATATAAAATTTATGTAGAACTAAAATACATTGTTATTTTTCTTACCATATTATAATGGAGTTCTACCAAGTAAATGCATACTCAATCAATAGATAAACTAATAGTTAAGCTTATAAACTACTCACAGACAGATAAACAAAATATTACACAGTCGTAATTTAACTTAACCAAGCTTTATGTGGCAAATAAAACATTATCTGATATCCCATTCCCATATCTCAGTTAAACAAAAGGATAAACATATAAGTACATTTCATGACATTGTTATTTTTATGAAACGTATTTTAAATTCTTTACGTTTTAGGATACCGTTTTAAGTAAAAGTAGCCACATATAGTTATTTTATTTATTTTAATCTGTTTTGTTGGTAATGGGTGAAATTATTTACCGTTTACCGGTTATTGGAATTTGACGGTAAATTGCAAGCCCTACTCAGTTCCCCTGAAAACATCTTATTGAAAGTGCCCAACGGTTTTCTAGGACGCTGGCATTTTACCAGTGCGAATAAAAGGAAAGCAAATTTGAGGCTTTCTAGAGGCATTCGCATCCATCCAACTTCAACGTATGTCCGTTAACACTAACATTGCTTAACGTTGCTTGTAACGTTCTTAATTAAATGACTTTAGTTGTTCATAATTAAAATTGATTCGTGATCCTTAATCTTTCGTACTCGCATTGCATATTTAACATTATGTTACCTTTGATTTCGAGGGCCTCGAGTGAGTCACTGAACGTTCAAATTTATGTAAAGTTATTGAAATGAATTCGCACAGAATTGCCACCCGTGGCTTTCAAAATCAAAACATCTAATGGAAATCCAATAAATCGCACACTTTAATTAAATCTCAAAGCGGTTAGGGAAAGTTCGTGAATATTTCTTTCGTGTAGCTCTTGAGGCAGGACTAATGAAAAATTGAATGGATTCATTAAAATCTAAGGCCAAGAATATTTTTTCGCAGTACATTGGTACGACCTTTCAAATAATATTATTCAAAATTGTAGTCAACAGATGTCGCATTTGTATTTAGTTCAATAATTTGAAACAGAATGCATATAACCTACAAAAAACAGAGTGCTCAAGATTATGCATTTTTGTAATGAATTTTATCTTATCTGTTTTTGAACCATCTTTGTTGCTAACAATTGCCGGAAACGTGGTCGAGTGTCAATACGGTTATTTTTTTTTAATCGATATATTGATTTCTATCCGAAAGCACGGATTCATATCCCGACAAAGACAATAAAATTTCTTACGGTGAGATAAATAACAATGTATTTAAATTCTACAGAAGCTGTTTCGGCTTACGCCCTCGTCAGAACTATGTTTTAATCGTGCATTAGATCATGTATAATATATATACCGATTAGACGGGGTACACAATACATCTTCTTCTCTGTTCCATTAAGATTGTTCCATCTAAAATTAAGATGGTGGAACAAAGAAGAAGATGTATTGTGTACCCTGTCTAAACGGTATATATACATGATTTAATGCACGTTTAAAACATAGTTCAGACGAGGGCGTAAGCTGAAATAGCTATCAACAAATATAAAAATTTCTGTAGAATTAAAATACATTGTCATTTTTCTCACCGTATTATAATGGAGTTCTTCCAAGTAAATGCCAACACAATAAATAAAATTTCTTATTTTCAAATTTAAATTATTATTTCTAAAAAGAAAAAAGTGTATTATGAGCTTTCTTGCCGAATTGATTTCGAGTGTCATTAAAAATTGTTATCTTGGTTATCTTGTGTGAATTCAAAGTAATTGATGCTTCCTTTTTTATTAAGCTGTAATGTAAATTTTTGATTTTGTATTTACAACCCAAGTCAGGTCAGAGGTCGAGTTTCAACGTCATTGACTCCGGCTTCAGAGTTCACGAGCTCGAATCTCAGTCCAGACAGCTTCATTTGTAGTCAAATAATTGATTTCTGTTCGAAGACGGATCCATCCAACCCTAAAACGTTTCGTTTTATTTCTTATCGGTTCAATGCTCGCCATGAGCGAAACCGGTCCTGATCCAATAAAATAATAAATGTTTTATTATTTTTATTAAATCTATTTGTATTTATTTGTACGAAGCAAAGAAAGCTGTCGCAAAGCTGAAATGGCAAATAAATAAAGTTAACTACAAATAAATCGAGTACACTTAATATTTTTCGGTTAAGACGATGGTTTTCCATCTTACATCCTTCTCCATACAACCGTAGCTGAATACGCGATAAACTGTGCCACGCGACATAAAAATTCTTTTGACCATTCGGAAAATTATTATACAAGAAAGGGGTGGGATTTTCGATGGTCGTATCACATTTATGAACCCCTGCACCGAATGTATGTCATTATGCCGTCGGTCTGATTTTATTTACACTGCCATTGGAGACTCGAGTGATTTTATTTCAAAGGGATATTTTTTTATTATATCCCAAAAAGGAAATAACGTATTACTTCCAAATACATAAATATTAAAATCAAACTCCTCTAACTGATTGTATACTACATTTTTATGTCTCCTAACGAAATTATTACATATTGATTTGTTTAATATACAAAATAATATTTGGCATGACAGCTTATGTCAATGTGCCAAATATTCTTAATTGTGAAAGTCATACAAGATAAACTCGATGATAAATAATGAATCAGCCGAGAACAACTCAACAAAAAATTACATACATGTTCCCAGTCCAAGATCTTTTTGTTTTCAATAGAAAAAAAATCATCTTGCCAGGAATTGAACCCGGGCCCGCTGATCGCTAGGGCATTATCTATCTATCTTCTATATATATAAAAATGAATGTCTGTGTGTATGTCCGCCATGGACTACTAAACCGCTCGACCGATCGATGTGAAACTTTACAAATTTATTGAGTGCACCCCCGTGATGGTTTCTGGCCTACCAACCCCTCCCCCAACCACCCCCCAACCTCCCCCCCCAATTTTTTTTTTTTTTTAAGCTTTAAGAATCTCTTTTCGAGTTCACTTCTTCGAAGGTTTTTGGCATACCCCCCCCCATACGCTCCCCAAACCCCCCACCCCCGCCAAACAACCCCCCTCGCCCCAAAAATTTATATATTTTAGATATCGATTTTTTACAAATTTCTCGAGTATTGAATACATGCAAATTGAATTGAATATTTGTGTAATGTCTTTCCTTCAAATTTATTTTAGTTGCTGGCGTAGCAACGCGCGCAGGGTACAGCTAGTTAATAATAAAAACGTCTGTCTTTCAGTAGATCAATAATTTTAACGTATGTTCAACCGAGTCCGCTCCAACTTGGAGCATATGGGCTCGTTACAGAGTTTATCTAAATATATGGTATTCTACGAAAACTGCTTTTTTCTCAGTTTTTCAACATTTTTTTTTCGAAGACAGTAGGGATGGAAAGGATACGAGAACCAGAACATGACAAGTGATTACCTAATCGCTCTCACTATGCGTCTCTTTTTGGGATCGGAAAGGTGGGGAAGCGTTTCTAACAACACAAACACCCATTGTCTTTGAACAGAATCGATTTATCGACTGAAGAAATCTGCTATTAATGGGAATATAACCCAGGTAGTCTGTCACGGAAGCCGACGACGTTGGTCTCTGCACCACTGACCGGGCTTAATAACAAAACTATCTAACGAAAAGTTCTGGCTTTCAGAATATGGTGTGTTTTTGTATAATAATTAAAAATAACTGTCTTCACAAACATCTTAATAAAATGGTATTTTCTTTTTGTTTTTACTATAATGTACTGAATATTTAATACCTCAATGATTTTTAAAACACAATTTTGAAGAGTTATTAACACAAAGAAGAATTTTTCATCAGAGACCAAAATAGTTGTTTTAAGCACTCAAAAAAAACATGCGTTCGTCCTTTACGTCTAGTTTTTGCCCATAAAACCCTTAAAAAAAAGTTTTTCAGCTATCTTTTAAATTTAAGCGATAAGATTTAATATTTTACCATTTCATTTTTCACAGTTCCTGTGAATATACATTTTTGTAATGGTACATTCCTTCACCGATAACCGTGTATACTTTTAAAATATCAAAAATAACAGATGGGAAAACTCTACAATAAATAGTTTTGTGTTGTTCTAAAGTAGGGCATCCTTTTACATCACTATTTTACCAATACTGTGGAACCCCCCATCTAATGTTCTCACATTAACTGTTTTCCCGCGTGGTGCGTTCATTTTCTATAGTCCCGGCCAAACACCCAAAAGAACAATGTTAATAAATCCCGCATTAATCGTTCCCCGATGTATCGTTTAAAAATTATGGTCCCGTAACAAATATTATCCCTTTATTGATTGAGTAGGCATTTACTTGGTAGAACTCCATTATAATACGGTAGGAAAATAACAATGTATTTTAGTTCTACATAAATTATTTTATATATTTTTTGATAGCTATTTCGGCTTACGCCTTCGTCAGAACTAATCTGATAACAAATATATAAAATAATTTATGTAGAACTTAAATACATTGTTATTTTCCTACCGTAAATATTATCCCAATTGACCGTTTTTGTTTCCGGTGATGACTCACTTATGGAGGACCTGTGTCCTCCGTAGAAAGAGATGGTGAAAAACGTTATTTACTGAAGCGTTATTGGCCTTCGAAAAATAAAAAAATATTTCTACTCCATGGATATAAATGAACTTTCTCGCATTTCTCGTTACCCGAATTTATCGTTTTGTGTTTTATGGTCCCTTGAAAAACGTAAAATCGGGGCTTCACTGTATTTTAAATATGTATATCAAAATAAGGGTTTGGTTTGGTGTCATCATATTAATAGGGGTGATATCAAAATATTAACAGTAGCGATTATCTGGAAAGTTTACAGAGAAGTCTCTTTCAAATTGTTTTTTGGCAAATAAATTTTACTCCTTTCATACAAAGTGATTAAATTGATATGTTATTTATATAGAAACAGTTCTATTAAAATGAGGGTCATCTGTGTGGATATGTGCACAGCGCTTGTGAACAGAATTCAATGAACAGGAAAGCAGTTGAACATACTTGTCGCTAATGAAACACCTGCGTTTGTATAATATTATAATATATATATACACAATACTTCCATCTCTACAAGTGCATACAAAACTGAGCTTGAAAATTCATTGAAAATAACTGGAATTTTTGTTTTGTGTATAAGACTTTTTTTTAATCTCACCTCCCGTTAGAAATCTTCACACGAATATCGCAAGGTTTATTCAGCAGCGTAACACCATAAAGTCATTAAGGCAAATATGTGATGCTTCATGGTACGTTCGTAACTAGGGACTCCAATTACTCGACATCTCAACTACTCGAGTATCGAGTAATAAAATTTTAAAATTCTCGAGTAGTTTCAGATGTGCCAAACTATATTTTATTAATTCAAATTTGTGTCTATAAATAGATGATACATAAATAAATAAGCTTATTTTATTTTATCATTATATTTATTTATTTAAATTTATGAAACATATATTTCAAAAATAATATAGAATTAAACATCTCAAATTTAAATTTTGTCCAATTTTTAGATTTTTAATTCCAGCAGTAGAAAAAACTCTCTGTTGCTGTGGACCTTGGCTTAAAAGTTAACAATCAATTAAATTGTGCTATCTAGTTTTTCTATCCGCTGCTTAAAACAAAATAAAATTTGGAATTAAATCTTCATTTATATATAACGAGTATTCCTCGAAAATTTTTCAACTACTCGAGTATCGAGTACTTGAAAAATGGACGAGTATACTCGAGTATCGAGTACTCGATTCTCGAATTGGAGTCTCTATTCGTAACTCACTTGCAACCACTGTGACGGGTTTTTATCGTCAATTAGTTTTTCACAAACTTATTTAGATGAACTGCTGGCAACCTCTCATTTTCGAAGAGAGTATAAATTAAAAAGATACGAGGACCAGCACCTTTTTTTTAAACCATGTCCGCTCCCAGCTTGGAGCATGTGGACTCCTCACGGAGTTTATCGCAACATATACGAGAGCTGCAAATTACTCAGTTGCTCAACCTCTCTTTTTCGAAGAGAGTAGTGATGGAAAGGATACGAGGACTAAGACAGGACTAGTGATAAGCTAATCGCTGTCACTATGCGTTGCTCTTTGGGATCGGAAAGGTGGGAAGAGGTTTTCAACAACACAAACAGCCATGCCAGATTTATCGACTAAAAAAATCCGCTCGTACCGGGAATCGAACCCGGGCGGTCCGGCACGCAAGCTAACGACGTTAACACTGCGCCACGTACTGGTTAGCTAATCCCTTTCGCTATGTGCCGCTGTTTGTAATCGAAAAGGTGGGAAAGGATTCACAGCAACACAAACACCCATTGCTTTCGAACAGAATCGATTAATCGACTGAAAAAATCTCCTCGCACCGGGACTTGAGCACAACCTGTCTGTCACTGAAGCTAACGACGTTGCCCATCGCACCACGGACCGGGCTAGGTAAAATCAATTTGTCGCATTTGATACTATATTATTACAATATAAAATAAGAATGTTAGAATTGAAAAGAATATCTATTGTGTACTTTTTTACACAAGTATATATAGCTAATTAAATGAATAAATCACCTAAATATCTTTAAAAAAATTGTAGTACTTAAATACATTGCTATTTTATCACCGTGATTATCACGAACCCTATTGATAGTTTGTTTTTTTACTACACGGTCAAACTGTCGCGATCATCATTTAGTTGTAAACGGTGAAGCTTAGTCTTATATTTTATTACACGGTAAGAAAAATAACAATGTATTTTAATTCTACAGTTAACATTCTTGTAATAAGGGCCTTAAGCTAAATGCATTGAAACAGCTAGAAATTAACAGGTATAATCCATCCAATGATATTCTTAATGAAAAATCATAATTCACCACTTCTTAAGCCGTTAATAAAAAATTATGCAATTTTAAATAAATCAACTTGATACAATCCTAATTTTACGTTTATTCCCTCTTAGTAAAAACCCAGATTAGCTTTCACTTCATGAATATATCAAATCAATTTGTCACATTCAATTATTTTTTTTCCATATCCGCTCCCATATTCGGAGCATATGGCCGCCACACGGTACCTCCAAGATTCTCTGTCTCCCGACAAACTTCGTCGTATCTTCCCAGGTTATCCCGGCATCGCTTAGCTCCCCTGATTACATCCTATGGATGGTCATCAGAGGCCTCCGCGGCGTCGGGATCCTTCAGGTTGATAGACACATTGAATAGCTTATTATTTCTATATAAAATTAATATGGTGTAACAGGGAATAAGATGTGTTGTGTACCCTGTCTATGCGGGCTATATATACTTTTTCTAATGTACTTGCAAGTTTAAAACTCAGTTTTGACGAGGGCGTAAGCCGAATTAGCTATCATGTAAAATAATTTCTGTAGAATTAAAATACATTGTTATTTTTCTTACCTTATTATAGAGATTATATTTTATTGGTATAAATATATTTGTTACGCCCTCTACTCTACTAGCAATAATCTTTTGTATACTCAGTTATATAGTAAGATTTCAATTTTATTCAAATTTATAACGTGTATTTACATTTTTTGTATGTTTATCAACCAATATAAATATTCAATTTTAATATTGAAAACGAATCGCATTTTTTAAGCCGCTTAAATCTTTTTATGTCGTATTTGTTTGTTTAACGTTTGAAAATACACAAACAGTTTTTTGTGTTTTATGACTTGAGATTTTGCAGAGCCGTTAAATAATATATAAATAAATAAATGTTTTGAATGTGAAATTTAGGCCAGTTTGTTGGTAATCCGGCCCAATAAAACGTGAAAAAATAAATTACACACGCCATAAAAAAGAAACAGCGTAAAATTGGCGAACGTAATCTCGGTCCATTTAACATTTTCTTTTGATTCGATCTTCCTTTTTTTGTGCGAGAAAAACGTTAAAATATAATGCAAGAACGGATTAAGACCTTCGCCTTTGATGTTCATTGTAGCTTTTCCGGGAAGCAATTGGAAAATTCAATTAAGCCACGTGCAACTTTATGATTGGTTTTAGATACAAAAAAAGTGTTTCGACATATCATACGAACATAATCATATTTAACACAAAAATATATAAAGTCAAATGGGCTGATTTTCATAAATAGGTAAATCTTGTTTCCTCTATGAATCAGAATATTACTTTAAAAAGACTACTAATTATTTGGTCAGTTTCTAATTCGATAAATGGTCAGTTATAAATACTTAAAACGGTCAGTAATAAATGTTTAAACGGTCAGTTAAAAATAATAAATGTTCAGTTAAAATAATAAATGGTTATTGATTGACTAGGTAGAATTAGTATGTAGAGGTAGAGGTAGTATATAGAATTAAAATACATTGTTATTTTTCTTTCCGTATAATAAATGGTTAGTTAAAATAAAAAGAACATGTCATAAATTTTCCTATTACGACCATATTCAATAAAATTCACAAGCTGTCAAACTAAAACTAATCATTCCTTAAAAAAATGACCATTTAAATTAAATCCTAACCTTTTTTAATAAATAACTAACCATTAAAATATATTACAGACCGTTTTATTTAATAACTGACCACATTCACACTGACACAATGACAACTGACCGATTATAATATTAACTGACCATTTTGACTTTTAACTGACCATTTATTTATTTAACTGTCCAAAAATTGAATTAGTTACTGACCCTTAAAATACATGCCCTTTAAAAATACTTAGTTTTTGAATGACTTTCTCAGCTGTGCAAATAAATGTGCTTTTAAGGTGTTCACTGTCAAAACTCGGTTGAATGGCATAATAATAAAAATAAAAATACATTTTAGTACGTATTCAACATACAATTTATTGGATCAGGACCGTTCATGGCGAGCATTATCAACTGATACGATATACAACGAAACAGTGATATGTATTTTATTTGAATTGTTTGAATTTTGTACTTTTCCATGAGATTTGTCGCTAACGCATCTTCAGACATTTCAAGTGCACGGATGTACTTGAACTGACGTGCACTTGGAATGCCTGAAGATGCCGAAAGGTTTTGTGGAAAATTCTTGCCAAATATCACAGTGTTGTATTGATATGTATACAGTTAATTTGCTTTAGTTTTGTATAAATAGCACTGTTGTATTTCTTATCAGTTGATAATGCTCGCCATAAGCGAAACCGGTCCTGATATAATTAATTGTAAGTGGAGAAATTTATTAAACTAGAATTACGGTATAAAACTAGAATGGTGGAACAGAGAAGAAGATGAATTGTGTACCCTGTCTACACCAGTATATACAGAAAAATAAATGCGTGCTTAAACATAGTTCTGACGATGGCGTAAGCTGAAATAGCTATCAACAAATTTATCAAATAATTTCTGTAGAATTAAAAAATATTTTTATCTTTTTTTAACTTTATTGAAATCTTGGACTGTTTTAGTTAAGGAGTCTTGTTACGTGAATTAAAGTTCGCCTGTCTTGTAAAGTTTACCTAATCTTCTTGTTGTGTCTGTAAAAAGAAAATCTGGGTAAGTTTTAACAGTTCTAGTAAAAAAATCAGGAGTTTCCAACCCCGTGCCCACGGGCGCCATGGCACCCGCCGACCGATTTCTGTTCGCCCACCAACGTTAGCTCGAAACATTGTTAACTTTACATTTATGCAAAATAAATTTTCTTGATATCACATCGACAGGTGAAGTCTCTCGTGCATTTCCCAAATAAAAAGGAAATGCAAGATATGTCTGGTCTTCTTTATTGTCAAACCTTTTATTAGCCAATTAAAAACAATATGAATAGCATCCTTGCTTCCTTTAGAAGGAAAAAAACCCGTAATCCATTTTGTTATTTCATAATTTAAAATGTTAAAATGTTAGAATTTATCTTACTTCATTCTTAAGCAAACTTTGACGAAGGCGAAGATGCCTCTGAAATAGCTATCAAACAAATATATAAAATAATTTTTGTGGAATAATCAAAGTTATTTGTTTTTTACCGTATTAAAAACAATATGAATAGCTTAATTTTTTGCAGGTTGTGTTCAAGAAAAGGCACAACAAGAAATAATTTATGAAGAACTAAAATACATTGTTATGTTTCTAACTTCATTCAAAAAAGAAAAAGGTTGAGCAACTGAGTAACAAATAGTTCTCGCAGAAAAGTACATATTTTAAGATAATCACCGCAAAGAGTCCACATGCTCCACGTTAGGAGTGGACATGGTTGGAAAAATCATCAATTTATCACTTTATAATATCCTTAGAAAACATAGGTGGAAACTTTGCGATAGTAAGTCTGAAGATGCCTCTGAAAGAGGCGAAACACGTGTCACAGTTAGTTACACAATACGTGGAATAATCAAAGTTATTTTATATTAACATAGATGGCGCCCACCGCCCCACATTTTTCTTTAATGCGCTTTCGGGTCCAATTAGGTTGGGGACCCCTGAAATGGCTCATATTTTAATGATAGATTTTGAATGATCAATCATCCATGGACAACTCAATATTGACATCACTGTTAACTATACTCATAACAAATCGATCTCATAAATAACGTTTTCCGATACGCTATTGATTGCTCGTAAATAATTATTATTGAAAAAATAATCTCTCATTTTGCTTTCATGCTTTTATAAACACTGATAATTTTAGCTGTATAGAATATTTTAACTGATTTTAAAATCAAACAATTTCTTGAGAAAATTTACTAGTTTCGCTCAAGCAATGTGTTTCAAAATTCAAAACATAAACAAAGTTAACGGATATTAAATTAATTTTCCATCAGAAAGACTGAAAATAACACATAAAATAATCAAATAACAAAGTTGCTATTAATAGTTTTGACAGGAGCGGCCATAAATTTGAAAGCTCTCTTAGGGTTTAAATAAATAAAACATATTACAAAGTACTATTTCCACATACATATATATGTATATAAATTAAAATTTAAATTGATAACATTATTATTCCACTGGTTTTATTTATAGATACTACGCCAAGTCATTATTGCACTTGCTGTTTGCTTTCAAAAAAATCCACAGCATTTTTAATACAATATTACAAATTATTTGGTGACGTTTAAAAAATTACAAGTAGTCTGAAGTAAGGTAAGACCAAAAAATAATGGGAATATAAGAAAATTGGTGCAGCGACCGAAGCGCGCCGACTGAAGCGCGCCGACATAAGCGCGCCGACACGAGCGCGCCGACATAAGCGCGCAATTTATTATTTTTATAAATACATATATTGATTTATTACATTCATAAATTATATTTCATTATTATAAAAACTGTTAAAAAGATTGAATAAAAACACAAAATATACAGAAGTACAAATAAAAAAAAATTATAATTTATTATCATTCACACATACAATATATACAATAATACAAATAACATACATAATTATAAAAAAAACATACATATTTACATTTACATATTTATATTGTTAGGTTAGGTTAGGTTGAAATGAATGGAAAAAAAAAAATATTTGGCGCGCTAATGTCGGCGCGCTTCAGTCCCGCGCGCTAATGTCGGGGTTGTATTGCGCGCGCGCTTGTGTCGGCGCGCTTATGTCGGCGCGCTTCAGTCGGCGTGCCGAAAAAATATATTCAATTTCTTAACCATGTCAAAAGTATGACTTGAGTAGAAGATGTCAAACATTCCATTATTACATTTTGACGGTAAACCAATAACCATGTGCATATAAAATATCACAAATCTTTCCATTACTATAAAACTGATTTTGACCAAGAAATGCGACTCAATATGTGCAATGATGCTGTTAGAATAATATTTAATGAAAACTAACAGCGAGCGCAATCATGACGCAGTGGGACAACTCAACGCAATGTAAAACTGATTTCACAAGGAACAACTAACGTGCCACCGAATGCTCAATAATTTTTCGATTTCATCAATGGTGAATTTTTTTCGTTTAAGCGCCACATAGAAAAATATCCTTTGAGAATGGGTCACAGAATAAAATAAGATTTTTTTGAAAGAATTACAGAATTTCTTCATTGAGAAATCTTTTAATCTTGCTAAAGATAATGGCATATTGCTTGGAGTTTGAGATAACCGTGAAAATTACTTTTTGACGGCACTTTCCTCGCGGGCCGCTATTTTTTTGGAGCTAAATTAGCTTCCTTCTACCAACTATATATTTAGTTTTAGTAAAAAGGAAAGAGTTTCAGATCTTTGCAAAAGTTATTAAATAACAATCACCTCTTCGAGCGAAGAAAATTAAGAAAATTGGATATCTGTTACCCTCCATTCATAAAACTAAGCGGCCAAAAATAACAGTTTTCAAAGCAAGTGATGAATTGACTAAATTAATTATTTTTTATACATTTTTAAAGACGCGAAATTTTTATTATAAATATAAGAGAAAGACTGAATTATTTTTGCAATCATTTCAATTAGGGCTTACACAAAAACCGAATTTTGAATAAACCGGTTTTCCGAATGTCAATATTGCTCAAAAACCGGTTTTATAAGTTTCAAATCGATAATAATACACAAAAAGAAATTATTTGGTGCTGCTCGACAGGACCAGGGATAGTTTGACGACCGCATCGGTAAAACTGATCAAATTAACGATATTTTTTATGAATATAAATTTTTATTGTTTTATATTGTTCTTCCATCGTCCGTAAAAAGTTCTGAAGACAAAAGGTGATTGATATTTTCATTGCGGGCTTCAGATTATGCATCACTGATGTACATACATATGTATTTCATCTCGTTTTATTTGAAACCATGACAAAATCAAGACAGGATATTAACTTTTTTATTTATATAATAACAAAAAATATTGAATACCGGTTACGAAGTTGATTAAAACCTGGATTCAAATGTCGCAAATTTTGTCAAAAAACCGGTTTTTGAAAACCGACTAGACTTATTTCAATCACCATTAGATTATTTATGATATTGGTGAAACACATAAAACCTACTGCTAGACATAACTTATTTTCATCGTTCAAATGCCGGCCAATGCATGTACCTATTTGAAAGTGAATTATCGCTTACCCTCATCAAACCATCCATATACGATATAAATAATGTGATAAATTGAAATATATATTTTAGTTTATCTCCCCCTGGTAAATAAGTAAGATAATCTTTGATTGATTGACATGTCTTACAAATGAAAATGTAAGGATTATTTATACTCAATATTATTTTTTGAATTTAGAATAGTTACCTAATGTAAAATTTGTGATACCATCGCACTGTTGTTTATGGTTGGCATAGCAACCTAAAATATTTAATATTTAATTTAACCACTTTTTTAAATTGACTACAAATTACTGTGATTTTTAAACCAAAAAATGATACACAGTGGAAAGTGCCCGAACATATTTGAAATGCGAATTTTTGAGCGAGCTAAGTTTGGCTTTAACATAATACGAGCAAAATTTAAGATACTTGGAACGGCCGAGTATCTGTGTTCGCTTTGCGTATGTGTGAAAAGGGATATAAATTAAAAAAATATTTAAAATACGCCAACGCCAAATATTCTTAATTGTGAAAGATTTAAGATACGTGGAACGGCTTTTTCGAGTATCTGTGACGCCAGATCGCTAGGACGTATGTGAAAGGGATGCATATGAATGTATTGGTGGCAAATCCGTATATTTATATCTGTGTTGGTATTGGATTCTACTTCGACTGTCAAACGCTATGGACCTTCTATAAGAAACATACTTCACTCCATCTCTTTCGCACAACCTACAAATCCAATACGTAAGACATAGATGGTGCTCTACAACTGCTACAGGGCGCCACATTTTGGGGGCTGGAACGGATTAATGGCATTTCAATTAATTTCAATGGGAAAAATTGCTTTTTGATACGAGAAGTACTTATTTAATACAAAAGAAAGTAAACACTGGTTTGAACAAAAAGTTGTAATGTATGTATTTAATTTAAATCGCTGTTTTTTTTTTATTTTTCCTGAGTACGAACGATCCGGGATTCGCCTTTCAGCATCTTCATGAATTTCAGTTTCACAAATGAACTTGAACTGACGTCATTCGTGAACTTTAAATACCTGAAGATGCTTAAATGGTGTAACTCAGGTAGTCAGCGACAAAGCGAATAAATTTTATCCAGCACTTTCAGTCACATACATTATTATTCAAATAATATCATTCTATATTTATATTTGTACATTTTAGCCGGTTTTTCATTTCCATCTAATACTTTCAACCTTAACTGCTTTAATTGTAGTAACTATATATTTTTTTAAGTTAAAACCATGGCATACCATCATTCTCAGTAGGGAAATAAATTCTGTACTTTTTATCGGTAAAACTGTTTTATAAAAAAGATATGCCAGTACTTAAAAACCGTTTGAAAACTTTGTTCATATCTGAGCTTTGCTGTATAGATTTTTTTATTATAAGTAAAAGGTACAAAATTGTATAAAACCGTCAAATATAAATCCCTTTTATTGAAGCTTTTTTAAATAACTTAACATATTTTATTTTATTTACTGGAGTTTATCTCAACTAAAGTTTTTTATGAAAATCAGTTTTTCAGCCTCTTCTTTTCAAAAATGGTAAGGGTAGAAATGTAGGGCTAAAAGCAGGAAAAGTTGTTAGCTAATCGCTGTCACTGCGAGCCGTTTTGAAGATTTGAAAGGATGGAGAGCATTTTTGATATCCATGCCTTGTTATAAAATTCCATAAATCTGTCGAAAATACAATGTATGGAACTTCTTTACCATACTGGGGTGAGAACAACTAACTTAATATGCTATTCATTAGTCTAGTCCGTGGTGCAGTATCAACATTATTGGTTTGCGTGCCGGACCTCCCAGGTTCGATTCCCAGTAGGAGCGGATTTTTCCAGTCGATATATCTGTTCATAGGCATGGGTGTTAGTGTTATTTAAAATCCCTTCCCACCTTTCCGATCCCAAAGAGCTACGCATAATGACAGCGATTAGCTAATCGCTAGTCCTGTCTTAGTCCTCGTATACTTTCCATTCTTACTCATTTCGAAAAAGATAGGTTGAGGAACTGAGTAAAAAGTTCTCGTAGAAAAACATATGTTGAGATTAACTTCGTGAGGAGTCCATATGCTCCAAGTTGGGAGCGGATATGTTTAATAAAATGAATATTGAATTAACTAAATATTAATACTTTCGATGGATTCGGCGGTAACTATGATTCTATAGCGGGCGAAACACGTGTCACAGTTAGTAGCAAAATATGTGGAATAATCAAACTTTTTGAATTTAAAACTAAATATTATTTACATCTCCATTACATTTTGTGATCATATACCTATTGAGAGCTATTTTTCCCATTGTTTCAGAAAGGGGGACTGAGGCAAGGGTAGCGTGCGTCGGAGCATGCAGCCGGGGGCCCGACTCGGCTCGCAGTGGACGGCGCGCCGCAAGCACTGCGTCCAAGGACCCGTACGCAGGGCTCATCCCGCTTCGGGGGCCACTTGGAATGTCCAGGTGAGCCAAACCGATTTATAATACCGACTCAACACTCAACATACCGTTACCTCACTTTGAAAGGTTCTTATTGTATTTTTTACCTTAAATGACCTTTTGGTTGGAAAATCTTGTATTTACCGCATTATATCGTGTAATATATGAATTTTAAAATTATCTATGGTTGAATAACGGAGTTAGCAGAGTTGCACTGCATCTGCAAACTTTTCTTTCTAAATTTATTTGACAAAGTTCTTAGATTGTCATCATTATTTCCATCATGACATCTTTAAGACTTTTATTTCTCAGCAAGAGTTGTGAAAAAGATGCTTAAAATAAATTATTTGAAAAATTCTTAAAAGTGAATTTTAATCAATCGAAACTTTAAACGCTCATATCTAAAAACAGTATCAAGAGCAGTTAGATCCTTTTCAAAGTAAGGTGTCGATACATCGACAGATTCATATCTCCCTTACAGTTAAATCAATTCTCAAATACACTACTTTTTCAAAAAGTACAAAATCTTGAAATCCTATCAAACATGTTTAGTCGAAATCCTTAATTAGATCTTTACAACATTTTTTTTATAAAACAATAAGAATAAATGAAACGAAATGTTTACTTTAGTATAATTTTACTATTGAGAGAACGTTAAACGTGTCTACGCCGTACAGCAGGGGTTCTCAACCTTATTGCTACTTCGGGCGCATTTAAGATTGAGGAGAATAGTGACGGGCGCAGGCCGGATTTTTTTAAAAAAATCTTAAAACAAAACTGAATTTAAAAAGTACCTAGTACATATTTATTAATTTTAATCATTGTTTCCTGGGAAGCTTTACATACATACATATATTATGTGCTATATTCATGTCCTTTTTTTTAATTAGCTCTTAAATTTAAAAAAAAACACACAGTTACATGAAAATAAAAACTTCTTATAATAATTCCAATACATATAATACATTTTTTTATAAAATTTGGGTTATTTCGTTGCTTGAAACTTTGTAGAGGGCATACGATTATAGCTCCGCGTGCACAAGTGTGCCCGCGGGCACGGAGTCAAAAACCCCTGCCGTACAGGTTTAAATAATAAATAAATAAACTACGCCGCTACGAAGCATCTTTATTACTTTATCGGAAACTTTTACCAACCCCAGCAGTAATTCATCCTTTGAATATATATTTAACTTTTGCCTGATTGAGGGTGAAACCGTCGACCACTTGCTACTTTATCTTAAATATCTATATTAATATTAGTGATACAATGTTTAAAAATTTTTGTATTCTTTAATCATTGTTTTTGATAGACTAGTTTCGTCGCAATTAAATAAAAAAGAAAATATGTCGGATTATTACTGGCCGAAAACCATGTATATTGTTGCTACCAATTGCCAGGATTAAAACTTCACTGCGCATACGCGATAAGATAACGTTACCTTATCTCTAACGCGCTTCTTTCAACGAACACTCCAAATCAAATGGTTTCTCTTTACAATAAAAGGTGTAGATAAGAAGTCGCATTCACAGTTTTGATATCGCCAGTCTAGAATAAACAAGAACACGAGCCTGATCAGGCTGTCTCATTCATGCGCGACTTAAAATATGAATAATTATAGGAAAGTTATCGATTTTCATATATATTTTTTTATAGATCGATGTCTAAAGATACGGCAAAGCTTAATCAATCATTTTTTTTATTGCAGTCTATGCCAATAAGACCATACCACCAGTGACGGCTGGTGACGGGGTGTTGGGGGGTGCAGAGGAAGATTCAACCATTTTTGCAAGAGTTCTTTCCTATTCATTGGATTTTAAAACACTTCTATAGCATGGACTTTCAATTCAGATGTTCGCAATACCAACTGTTTCTCTTCCGTAGAACGGAAAAATAGTTGAATCTTTCTTTTGCACCCCCAGCACCCCGTCACCAGCCGTCACTGCATACCACTGGGGTCTTTTTTAGACCCCGTTCGGCCTACAAGCTATTTTTCAAGGACAGTCTTTCGAGGGTTTATTAGTAAAATAATACTGAAGGTTGTGAAAACTAATATATTATACATCAGTTGTTTATCATAATTGAAATAAGAAAACTTTCAGGTACATAATTTTTTTTATTTCTGAGAGACAATTTTCACTCTTGCGATAAGTGCTTTTCTCTAGCATTTTCTTTCGTGTCCAATTAAGTGATGAATAAGGAAAATGTTCATCTTCTTTTATAAATATGCATTTTATATTCTGGTTTTTTCAACTACATCTTCTAAAGCATACACGGGCAACCACCGGCCCACCGAGCTATTTTGTTCGGCCCTGATTCATAAAATCACAATTTAACAACATTGCTTTGACTAATTTTTATAAATTATATTTGGTGGAAAAAAAGTATACAGATGCATTCTCGAAATTTCTATGCGATAATCCCTAAGCAATATCAACGCCAATATTGATAGTCTCGTAATTCAAGTACGAGACCAATCTTCACATAAAATTTTGTAATCAGTATATAATATTAATATTATGTCGTTCATTATATAAATAAAAAATATAGAAGAAGTAGCAACGTGTTTAATTGAATTAAATATTACTTCATTATGTGTAATAATTTGATCCGGCCCTTGACTAAGACACAGAATGATAATTTGGCCCTAGGCCTTTGAAAGGTTGCCCATGCCTGTTGTAAAGTTTTTACTACGCTGCATTGTGAAAATTATCATGTTTCAAAAAAAAAAAATTTGACACTCATTAAAACATTGTTTATCACCATCAGCCGGTTGTATTTCAGAAACATATAAATACGGTCTACAATTCCGCGACCGTAGTGCCGGCCATCGAAAATATACGGTCCACTTTACACCCACTAGTAATGAAAAGGTCAACGATTTTACTATTCAAAAATTTTGTACACATAGCGACATTTCTTAGAATCACAGTTCTATACTTACTGTTGACATATTTTGTATTATAAGCAATGTAATATCGATTTTAAAGAGAGCTTTCTTGTATTACCGAAATTGTCGCCATTTTTTAAAAGAAAATCTCGAAAATCTGTTTTGTTTCTGTGTTGTTGTTTTAATATTCATTTCTATTCCATATTTTATATTCGATGCTGTCATCAATGGATAACGCAAATAATTTATTTTCCATGAGCATCCAGTGTTCCAAAGATGACGCATGCACAAATACACGCAATATTACGATTTTTTTAATAATATATCGTTAATGCTTGACAAATAAATCAATCTTGAAAATTACGGGATTCATTAGGTATTGAAAATCTTCGGGATCCCGGGATTGGAAACTATAGTTGCTAATATGTACCAAGAAGTGGTACCAGGTATTGAAGATTATGATTACTTCATGTAATGAGATTCTCCGTTTCAGTAAACCCGACTCAAGCGCTTTATTTCACTACTCATAAAACAAATCTACTTTCATGTAAAGACGTTACTACGTCTTGTTTTTAATTTCCGGTGCGTCAAGGCAGTAATATATTTTGTTTTGATACAAAGATTTATTATGGAGCTTTGTCAGTTCATTAAAGTTATTATAAACATTAATTTTAAAATAGAAAATACTCATACTTTGTTAATACCGATTTTTGACGTGACAACAAATGAGAAGTTTTGAGAAAAATATGTACACTCTTAACCAGGGCTGTGGAGTCGGAGTCGGTGCGGCGTTTTGGCCGGAGTCGTACTCGGAGTCGGAAATTTTGAAAAGTTTGAACATTTTATTTTTGCATTTAATATGTCAAATTTGGCTTTTGGCCGCATTGATAGGGTTGATATTTAATTGAATACACATAAATAGGAAAATTAGGGGAAAAAAGTGACGATATTAACCTTTTTTAGTCGGAGTCGGAGTCGTGTTTTTGGTCAATGTCGTAGTCGGAGTCAGAGTCGTAGTTTTGGTAAATGCTGGAGTCGGAGTCGGACTTTTTTCACCGACTCCACAGCTCTGCTCTTAACCCTTTGCACTCCTGAATATATTACTTATTTCCTTCCAGTAACTCCTCAAAAGGTTTGAGAAATTGATTAATATCACTTGGCTTGCGTATTTATTAGCATGGTAAAACGAAATACCGATAATTATACCACATTATGACATGCTAAAAATTTCAATTAAGGCAAACAATCCAAAACGTACGGTTTTTGAAACAAGGATAATTAAAAATGACAGTACAGAATTTAAAAATATATTTTGAATCGTTTTACTGTTTTACTTTTCCGTGAGACTCGGGTGTCACTGACCCCAGTTCAAGCTCGTTCTTGTACTTAAAATTCCTGAAGATACCGAAAAGCGAATCTTGGGTCGTCGGCGACACAAATCACGGAAAAGTATAAAATTCAAACGATTCAAAATTGAATATTTATGAGATCCACAAATATTAAAAGATACAAAAACGTGATGCTTACATATCACGATTATAAAAAATATTTTATAATATTTATGATATCTTAAGAAACTAAAAATATTTCCGTTTGAGCTTATAACAATGCAGTTCTATTATGATAATGCCGAAATATTTCTTAAATTCGACAGTAAGTTTAGCCGTCCCAGCTTCATTGATCACTCCTAAAGTACTCTTGTAAATGAAAGTCAATTCTTGGTTAATTAACTTTCACCATGTTTTCACAGTGGACACCTTAAAAGTATTGTCTTGTACTTTACCTACTGCTAGAATCGCCTTTAATGCGGTTATTCAACACCAAATATTTACCACTGCTAAGCCTTCATGAAAATGCATTAAGTGTCTATATTGCAATCAAAGAAACCTTCATCCAAATAAGAAATGTAACCCTAGAAAAACGCTGTATTTCTACAACATATTGCTGCATTAACTCGAAGTGCTAACCATTGAACCGCAGGCACGCGGCAACTAAAAAAGATTATTTCTTTGTGAATGAAGTTAACCACAGATTCTAACTTTTCTACAACCATTGGATCTTTACGTAATGGATTGGAAACTTAATACGTTTCACAGTCGTAAAAACTATAGTTGCGTTCTTTTGAATTACGGAACTTGCCCGCTGGTTTTATTTGCGGGGCTTTCCTTTCTTCCCACTAAAATCTTATTCGTTGTTTACGGCTGTCATTAATTCAAAGAAAAAACTCTAATTTATCAATACGGACAGCTGGTTTGAAAAAGATAGGTTTATTGATAGAAAACTTCTTAAGTGTGTTTTTCAAACTTTGTCCATGTGCGTATGTATTTTTCATTTACTTATCACATCAACTCAGTGGTGGATCACCCTATAAGCGCAAGAGACGCGCGCTTGTGGCCTCTAAGTCTTCAGGGCCTGGAAAATAAATAACATATATTCACAAAATATTTGGTGTTGAATATTCAGTGCTTTTTTTTTGAAAAAAAAGGTGCCGGAACGCACTTTTTTCGAGCATTTTCTAAGAAGGTTAATTATTTACTAGTATTGCTACCTGGCGTCGCTCGCACTAAGCGACCAATAATTATTTAATGTTATATCATTCGACATAATTATATCACAAAATCTAACATCCAAAATAGAGTTAAAATAAAATCACAACCTTTATTTAATTTGATGACAGCCCCATTTTCGCCCATTAAAATGTCCAAATTCAAGGAAAAAATCTAATTTTCTGTCAAAGAAATGTCAAATAATACCTTCACGTAAATAATAAACATTATTATTAATAATAAAAGCCGGGAAAAGTTCAGTAGAAGACTAATTTATTACATTTTGACTAAATGTCTTCGCCGATAAAAATTCAAACATATTTTCTTTCATATTCGTTTTTATGGCAACTTAATGACCAACAATGCAAAAGGGAATTACAGACATACATACATACGCCGTTTCGGTTTTATATATTATTTATTATACATTCGAATATCATTTTGATAGAATTAAAGACAGCTTTTCATATAATGCATAGAAAATAAAACAAAATATTCATATTTATTTTAAAACAAACAAAGAACATTACATACATTATATAACATAACATTAAAAAAATATGTTATTTATTAAAAACGCTATCCAAAATCACATTCCAATTACAATGATTTCCACAGTTTTTCCCAATTTTCGTCAGGTAAATGGTCCCTATTTCTTTTTTTGAGTTGGTGTCTGTAGCCGAATGTTTTCCGCTTAGTAACCATTGATCAATATATTTTGAAGGATCAAAAAGTATCAAAGGTGGTCCGACGAGTTTACTAAACAAAGTGACGAAACTGTTTTGGTCATGAACGAAGCCCTCATTGGGCTGATAATTAATTCAAATTTAAATTAGAAAAAATAAAATTTTACGAATATTTATTAAAATTTCGAGAAAAAAAGGTGCCGGAACGCCGTTCCGCCGCGTTACAGGGTAAAAAAGCCGATGATGTCATACCAAAATATGTATATTTTCATTGTCAGAAATATCGAATGACCGATTTTTCATAAATCATCAATTTACATGTGCGGTTGTGCTAAGTATTTAAATTATCTAACTTTATTCTGAATTGCTTCTAGTAAACTGCGGGGAATAGAGTTAGTTAATTTTTCAAGCAATACTCTCGATCAAATACGAGATTAAAAGTAAATTACAATATATAATTAGAAAGAAACAATCTTTGAAATCATATAGCTTAATTTACATTTGAATTGTTTGAATTTTGTATTTTCTATGAGTTTTGTCGCTAACGACCCGGGTTTCGCCATTAGGCATCTTCAGACATTTCAAGTGTACGGATGTACTTGAACTGACGCGCAGTGAACAGTTTGTATTGTTTATATAGAAAAATAGAATAAGATTATTAAGTTAATTAAATTGCTATTAAATTGTAAAATAGCGATAATTTGTTGTAAATGAGTTTCTGTAAATTAAGTGGGCTTGTTATAATTAACGGGATTTTTGAATGTAGTATCGCACATACTAATGACCACATAGGAAAAGTACAAAATTCAAACAATTCAAACTTGATATTGAAATTCCATCGAGCACCCTCAGTCTAAATCCTTAATCATGTAGTTTAGTATGTTTATTTTGACATCATTATGTAACAACTTCTTCTATAATTCATTATTGAAATACTGAAGAATTACATTTTATTAAAACTGACAAAATGAGCTTATCTGTTTTTCAAACTTCTGCCTATTTAACAATTGAAAAGAATAAAATAAAATGGTTATTTATTTTACATCTTACATGAATATAAATTGAATGGCATTAATGGTTTAACTTTTAGCGTTGCTAACGATCGAAATAAATAAGAGGCTATATATGTAAGTTTATTCTGGGAATATCTCAGAGAAAAAAAGAAATAACCAATAACAGGAGACGAATAAAAACGGTATAAGCAATACAAAAAGCGGTTAAAACTTTTCCATTGTCGACGAGAAGCGGAAATTTTGTGTAAAAAAACAAATCAACAGGATCGCTTAGTATTAATACAGGAAAAAAATATTCTCTATTCAAGCTTCAAATTAATATTTTTATTTATTACACGCTGGTACCCGGCAAGCGTTGCAATTCCACTCAAAGAAACAAAGTTATTGTACGTATTGAAGTGCTTTCGGATGCACAATATTTTAGATAAATAATTTCGATTAAACTTCAATATCATTAATCGGTATCGATGACATTTGCCGTTTGACATTTTCTGTTTGTCTTTAGCCGATTGTCTATGGTAAGACACACGCGCCACTGAAAGTTACTTGTACTATTAATATAACCTTTGCGCAAGTGCAACAATAAGTTGTCAAAATGAACAGTATGTAAGCGCATAAAATATGACAAAACATTGATTTGTATACAACTTTTATACAAGACCTACCTACTATAAATTTTTTATTTTTAAAAATTGTGTGTAATATTTTATGTAATTATTAATTAATTTGTCAAATGCATGGTGCATTGGCGCTTGCTGAAATGCCATGTATTTTATATTACTTTTTGCCAGTAAATAAGTTGATTTTAGTAATATCCTTCCTATCTTCACACTTTTTTTAAAAATAAAAGGTTAAGCAACACGTCATTATAAATAATGTTTGCTAAAAATGTTTTATTATTTTTATTATAATGCCTTTCCACCAAGTATTGACAGTGAACACCTTAAAAGTAATATTCATTGTGTTAAACTTCTGCTGAGATAAATTCCAAATGATATCACAGATATCAAAGGTTATATTTAAAACAATATTCCAAAATAAAATAAGTTGACACAACTTTTGTTAAACACTTATATAAGCTTACCGGGTTTAAGTATATTTAGTAAACTAATTAAACAACAAAGGTAATGAGGTGGTTATACAAGGTAATAATTAAACCTAAGTAGTAAACAGTTACCGTAGGCAGTCTTTGAAAAGGCCGTGAAAACAACGTCAAGCGTCTACACTGCCATGATCGTTAAATTAATGTTCACATAAGACGAACCTCGAGAGCCCTCGATGGAATATTTCGACCAATAGTTAAAGTAAAACGTTCTTAGCTGGGACTTGTGTTTTTAAACAATGGATATTTAGTTTCTTGACACAAGAAAAAAAAAATTGAATCAATCGGAAAAAAATTTCGTTGAATGAAAACCAGATATACTTTCCGTTCTTTTAAGCCTTCGAAAGACTGTCTTGCTGTTGACTGTCGGTGCTGGGGGTGCAAAAGGAAGATTCAACTATTTTCCGTACTACCGAAGAGAAACAGTTGGTATTGCGAACATCTGAATTGAAAGTCCATGCTATAGAAGTGTTTTAAAATCCAATGAATAGGAAAGAACTCGTGCAAAAATGGTTGAATCTTCCTTTGCACCCCCCAACACCCCGTCACCAGCCGTCACTGGTGGTATGGTCTTATTGGCATAGACTGCAATAAAAAAATGATTGATTATGCTTTGTCGTATGTATGAAAATCGATAATTTTCCTATAATTATTCATATCTTAAGTCGCGCATGAATGAGACAGCCTGATAGTGTTCTTGTTTATTCTAGACTGGCGATATCAAAACTGTGAATGCGACTTCTTATCTACACCTTTTATTGTAAAAAGAAACCATTTGATTTGGAATGTGATTGGCCTTATTGGCATAGACCAGTGGTGCACAAGCTTTTTGAGAGAAGGGCCAATTTATCCATTTAAAATTTTTCGCGGGCCGCAAAGGGTAAAAGTGATGAAAAATATTGATATATTATACTAGATGAGATATAAATTTTATATTTTATTTTTAATTTAATAATTACATAATTTTATCAGCAACTTTGATCCTTCTCCGTTCCACATTACGTGCTGATTTGCGCGATGGAACTTAGAGAGATTTCTGACACTGTATACTGGCAGCAAGCATTTTGATGTCGGGTTCAATGTTTGTAGTTGCTATCCTCAGTACAGCACTGAGATTATCATTGTTCAAGCGGTTTCTGTGTTGAGACTTATTTAGTTTTAATGTGGAAAATGTTAGCTCGCAAATGTAGATGCTTCCAAAAAGACTTGCACAAAGCGCAGCCTTTTTACATAGGGTAGGAAACTGCTCTTCGGGGAGATATTTGTAAAAACTCTGCAGATCGCCTTCCTGATATTTCGATCCCAATTGATCGTTGTTCTGCGAAATCGATCAACTCTAGTTGCAATGATGAATCGGCATCATTGATGGATACTGAGAAGGGGTTGATTTTTTTATATACCGTTGCTACTGCATAATTTGTTCACATATCGAATACTAATTTTTATCATATTTAATGAAAAAATTTTGATGAAGTATTTTTATTTTGGGCCGCAAAAAAATCCATTTTATTTCTAGCGACATTCATAACTCATTGCCGGCAAAACTCGAGAAACGTTTCTTTTACCATAAGGAGCCACCAGTATTAATTTATATCTTTTTACGTAACGTAATGACAAACATATGAAATATAACAAGCTGTTTCATATATAATATTACCAAATTACTGTTTTTCCGAGTGATTAATCGTTATTAGAAAAACGTGCGAAATCCGTTCATTCGTTAACCACCCTCCTAAGCCAAGAGGAAAACCGCATATCCGTTAAGACCAATTTATCTTCATGTAAAATGATGTTATACATAATTCACGTTACTATCACGATAAAGCCCCATATTGCGTTTAGGTGTGTATATGTTACAGTGAAACTGTATTCTCAGTGAAAATGTATCAAGTAATAGATTTGTATGACAACATGAATTCACTGGTCACGATCATTGAAATTATTGGTCCAAATCGATGATTTGCCGGCCTAAAATTTTGGTTTGCTTCAATGACACTAAATCAGTAAATAGTCCCTTTCATAAAAAGAGAACCAAATAAATACACAGACAAACATTGGGCTGAAGATAGGGCGGTCAAATTAAATTTCAATGACAGCTTGGAGAAAAATATATTTTCACTGACAATACAGTTTCACTGTAACATATACATTTCTTACATTTCCTGTTACATATTTTACTATGTACATCATGGCTAGGGAATCTAGTCCTAGGATTGTGAATGATTTTTGATTTAGGTACCTCGAGAGTGCCCTAACATACGAGATATTTGAGATACGAGGAACGGCCGGGTATCTGTGCGAGCTTTGCGTATGTGTGTAAGGGGTGCATATGAATGTATTGGTGGCAAATCCGTATATGTATATCTGTGTTGGTATTGCATTCTACTTCGACTGGCAAACGCTATGGACCTACTATAAAAAACACACTTCACTCCATCTCTTTATCACAATCGACAAATCCCATACGTTAGACATAGATGGCGCTCTACAACTGGGGCTGGAACGCATTAATGCATTTCAATTAATTTCAATAGGAATTATTTTTTAAGATACGAGCAAGGTAACGGAACGAATTAAACTCGTATATCGAAGTACCACTGTATTTTGAATGAGGACATTAAAAAAAATTGTTGTGTTAGTTTTTAGTCAAAATATCAATGGTCGGGCAATTATAACATGTGTGGAATGTAAAAATCAAAAAACAATTGATGAACAAATTGAAAATTTTTAATACCTTATTCCAATTATTGTATACCAATGCGTGACACGTGTTTTGCCTCGTTTATCACCTTGAGACTTTTCAAAGGTTTAACCGTTTCAAAGTGATGCAGCTCAGAAGTAAATTATTTGTAATGTTCACGTCATTAGTAGTGCAATTATTGCTTGTTTATTTCTATTCATTTGGAAAAATCTCAACTACCATTTTGTAATATAAAATTTAAAATAACTTTGATTATTCCACGTATTGTGTAACTAACTGTGACACGTGTTTCGCCTCTTTCAGGGGCATCTTCAGACTTACTATCGCAAAGTTTGCTTAAGTAATGAAGCAAGATAAATTCTAACATTTTAACATTTTAAATTATGAAATTACAAAATGGATTACGGGTTTTTTTCCTTCTAAAGGAAACAAGGAAGGGGGTGATAGAATCAAAACAATGCAATAACATAATGATACTAATAAGGTGCAAATCAATCAATCAATTAGATTGGGATTTTTCCTTTTTTAGAGACGCAAGAGAGGGTTATAGAATCGAAACAGAGCAAACAAATATATTTCTAATGACGTTAAACATTACAAACTAATAAACTATAAACTAATGAGCTGCAATCAATCAGTTAGGTTGGGTGATTACTCTACCGATGGGGAACAATGTTAACAAAGGCGAGCATCCTGTCTTGTTAAGAATATTATTTAATAATATATCTTTTTTATTAAGAGTTTTATTTATTTCTAAAAATTCTAGACTATTCATCTTTAAACCTTTTTTATTTACTCGGTGGAGTATTTCTACATTAATAGTCTGATTAAAATTATGGTCATTTTCTATTAAATGATTGGCAAACTCAGAAAAATTATTACTCTTTAGACATCTTATATGTTCTTTAATTCTAATATTAAAAAAAATAGTTCTCGCAGAAAAGTACATATTTTAAGATAATCGCCGCAAAGAGTCCACATGCTCTACGTTAGGCGTGGATATGGTTGGAAAAATCATCAAATTATCACTTTATAATATCCTTAGAAAACATAGGTGGAAACTTTGCGATAGTAAGTCTGAAGATGCCTCTGAAAGAGGCGAAAATGTCGTTAGTTACACAATACGTGGAATAATCAAAGTTATTTTTAATTTTATATAAAAATGAACTTCCACAAAGTTACCGCCGAAACCATCGAAAATATTACCATTTTGTAATTTATTATATCATAATAGTAGAATCACTTTTACTGAACTGTATTAAAAATTCTTTTGCGATAGTAATTCTGAAGATGTCTCTGAAAGAGACACGAGAAGTTACACAATACGTGGAATAATCTTAGTTTTTTCAATTTTATATTAAAGCTGTGTTTAATTCAGGGCTGTGGAGTCGGGTTGGAGTCGGAGTCTGAGTCGTCGCGGCGTTCTGGCCGGAGTTGTACTCGGAGTCGGAAATTTTGAAAAGTTTGAACTTTTTATTTTTGCATTTAATATGTCAAATTTGGCTTGCGGCCGTATTGATAGGATTGATATTTAATTGAATACACATAAATAGGAAAATTAGAGGAAAAAAGTGACGATATTAACAATTTTTTAGTCGGAGTCGTGTTTTTGGTCAATGTCGTATTAAAACGGCGTATGTATGTCTGTGGGTCTGTAATACCCTTTTGCATTGGTCATTAAGTTGCCATAAAAACGAATATGAAAGAAAATATGTTTGAATTTTTATCGGCGAAGACATTTAGTCAAAATGTAATAAATTAGTCTTCTACTGAACTTTCTACTGATCAAATTAAATAAAGTTTGTGATTTTATTTTAACACTATTTTGAATGTTAGATTTTGTGATATAATTATCTCGAATGATATAACATTAAATAATTATTGGTCGCTTAGTCCGAGCGACGGCGGGTAGCGATATTAGTTAAATATAAAACAGAAAAATCTCGGAATCATAAAACTGTAATCCCTGGGTCAAAGTTTTGACTCAGGGTTGTATTCTCTAAACATGATACTATGCAAGGTTGTGGGTTTATTATCTCATTCCATTATGTATCTAATACATGTATACATAAACAAAATATCATGAGATATATATACATTTATTTATGCAAACAAACAAGTGATTCACAACTATTTCATAACGAGAACATTCTTCTAAAACATATTTTTCATTATCTTTTCAACTAATAGTGCTTTATCCATGTAACTTCATTGCATCGACTGTAATAGAACTGAAAATAATAGTTTGCCAATTTTAAATTAGCAACTCAATCTTCCAAACTCACCATTGTTATACCCCTTTAAATAACTATCATTAATTAAGGATTTCGACTGAGGGTGCTTGGTGGAATTTCAATATCAAATTTGAATTTTGTACTTTTCCATGAGTTTTGTCGCTAACGACCTGGGTTTCGCCAGTTCAAGTACATCCGTGCACTTGAAGTGCCTGAAGATGCCGAAAGGCGAAACCCGGAGTCATTGGCAACAAAACTCATGGAAAAGTACAAAATTCAAATAATTCAAATTTAACTAACATTAATTACAAATTCTAACATACAAAATAAAAGTGTTTACAACACAACAGAACATTTTATTCGTGCACTTGAAATGCGTGAAGATATTAAAAGGCAAAAACCCGGGTCGATAGCGACAAAACTCATAGAAAAGTACAAAATTCAAACGATTCATTCAACAACAACAAAAACCAACGCATAGGAAATGTGTTTTTTATTAAAGTTTGGGTGGACCCGTTGGGAATATTGGTACAAGCAAATATGGTTATAAATAAAAATAATAACACATTTTTAATATTTATTCTACGTTAACTTTATTAGATCAGAACCGGTTTCGCTAATTGCGAGCATTCACTTGTTAAAACCTCAAAAATTTACAACTGGTCACATGTAAATGGAAACAGGGTTAGGTTATATTAGAAAAAATAATAACTCATTCTTTATACTTGCTCACCGCGAGCATTATTACTGATAATGCTCGATATGAGCGAACCCGGTCCTGATATAATAAATTTAACGTGGGATAAGTAGTAAAAGTGTTTTATTATTTTAATTTCAATGCCATTCCACCAAGTATTGGCAGTGAACACCTAAACCGATTTGATTAAGGTTAACAACTGTAATTGTGGAGTGTAATCTTATATATAAAACCGAAACGGCATATGTATGTCTGTGGGTCTGTAATTCCTTGCATTAAGTTGCCCTGAAAACGAATATGAAAGAAAATATGTTTGAATTTTATCGGCGAAGACATTTAGTCAAAATGTAATAAATTAGTCTTCTACAAAACTTTTCCCGGCTTTTATTAATATAATAATGTTTATTATTTACGTGAAGGTATTATTTAACAATTTTTTGACAGCAAATTAGATTTTTTCTTGGACATTTAATGGGCGAGAAGTGTAATACTAGTTAGTAATAAAGCAAGATTATGTTGAATTACATTCAGTATAGATTTACTCATTCCTTTATAGGTTAAAATGGTTATAAATGCAAAAAACTGACATTGGAAAAGGTTGATATACACTGCATAAGAATATGAGAAAATCCAGCGGATATACAAGCAATGTTCGCTAAGCTTCTACTGATTAACTTTACGCTTGCTCTGTTTAATCCAACACAAAAAGTCGCTTCGTTTTATGAAAGCTTTCCTTTTCAATAAAACCTTTTCTATGAAATACATTTCATCTTTTAGAAACATCGTAATCAGCTCTGACCTCTTGCTAATGAGCTTCAAAGTGTTTGACAGCACTTTTCAAGCAAATTAATATTTTCAAGCCTAAGTAATGCAGAAGTGACCCCATGGCATATAGGTTAAAACACTTAGAAATCTGAATCGTTTGAACCTTACTTTTCCATGAGTTTTGTCGTTAATGATTCTGGTTTCGCATTTCTTCATGAATGTGCACGGATGAACTTGAACTGCCGCGTAGTAAACAGTTTGTATCGCTTATATACAGAAATAAAAATACATCTCTAAGTTTAATTGTCTAAATTGATCAGTTTAAAATGCTCATGATTAGCGCCAGCGGTCCTGTACTCATAAAATGTATAGTTTTTACAAAAGAGACATGTGTATTATTTTATAAAAAAAAACAGTGACAGTTGAGGTAAAATTTTAAAAAGATTTTTTAACTTTATAGATTGAATTAGTATTAACTTTATACAACTCAACTGTAGCATGGCAAGAAATAGCAATGTATTTTAGTTTTACAAAAATTTTATGATATAATTGATAGCTATTTCGGCTTACGCCTTCGTCAAAACGATGCTGAAACATACATTAACTTAATATAAAATTTAAAATAACTTTGATTATTCCACGTATTGTGTAACTAACTGTGACACGTGTTTCGCCTCATTCAGAGGCATCTTCAGACTTACTATCGCAAAGTTTGCTTAAGTAATGAAGCAAGATAAATTCTAGCATTTTAACATTTTAAATTATGAAATTACAAAATGGATTACGGGTTTTTTTCCTTCTAAAGGAAACAAGGAAGGGGGTAAAGTAAAATAGTAATAATAGTAAAATAATAAAATAATAAAAAATAATAAAAAGTTGTTTCATTACTTAAGCAAACTTTGCGATAGTAAGTCTGAAGATGCCTCTGAAAGAGGCGAAACACGTGTCACAGTTAGTTACACAATACGTGGAATAATCAAAGTTATTTTAAATTTTATATTAAAATGAACTTCCACAAAGTTACCGCCGAAACCATCGAAAATACATTAACTTAGCTTTATATACTGGCTTATAAGAGGCACACAGTGCATCTTTTCATCTATTCTAACATCTTTTGTAAAGATCGATTGGTTTTTCTTATCGCTAGTATTTTCAAATGATGACATGTAAAAAAAACAGGGCTATGTATTTAACACATTTAAGGTTTTAATTGGTTGCTGTTACATTATTTAAACTTATTAAAACACATTATTTCACAAATGTCAGGACTGGTCAGAGTAATTTATACTTAATTGAAAAAGACATGATATGATCAAATAGACTGTCCGTGTAAGATATATGATAATAATTTACAGATAATAGATAATACATAAATAAAATCAAATTAGCAATACTTAAAATATTTATGATTTCTCACAAAAAAAATGAACACTTGGAAATCATAAACTAATCAAATTTGAATTGTTTGAATTTTGTACTTTTCCATGAGTTTTGTCGCTAACGACCCGGGTTTCGCCTTTCGGCATCTTCAGGCATTCCAAGTGCACGGATGTACTTGAGCCGACGCGTAGTAAACAGTTTGTATCGTTTATATACAAAAATATAAGTAGATCACTTAGTTAAAAGGTTATTAAGATGTAAATTAGCGAATTCTTATACTTAGTGATCTACTTATATTTTTTTATATAAACGATACAAACTGTTTACTACGCGTCAGTCTGAAGATGCCGAAAGGCGAAAGGTCGTTAAGACAAAATCTACAAAATTAGCGAATTCAAATTTGATATGGAAATTCCATCAAGCACCCTCAGTCGAACTACTTAATTATATAAACTAAGACGACCAGGGTTTTTCTGATCAGACAGCGTCAAGGCGTTCGTCGACGGAACTTAGGGACAGGATGGGAGAAATGCAAAGATTTCAAACGGTTTTCTTGCCGTAACTCTATCCCAGAGTAGGCTAGTTTATTGTTCTCAATTTAGATTGTCAGTTACACAGATATAATTGTAGTTGCGACTACATTTCAAAGCGTAAGACCAAATGAATAATGTGAATTCCTCCTGTCCGAGAAAAGAGGGCGAAAAAAAAAACTGATGACTTTTGAAAGAAGGATAACGACTAACTGACTTGGCGGTTATTTTATTTGACAGCCACATTTATACTCCGTGATTCTAGTATGAAAAACAGCTCGACCAATCAACGCAAAGCATTCTGGCCTGACCAACCAATCACTGCGAAGCCGTCGCAATGAGTCGGTTACATGAATTTATAACAATTTGAATGCATTTATTCGCGTGAACTACTTAATTATATAAACTAATCACACATTTAAAATAGATTGTGTTTACAAAAATTCTAAGTATGCTATTAACTAAATCAAGCTTTTTGAAATACGTATAAAATAGAAAATTATACGAAATAAGAACGCATGGGAGTCCTGAACCGCTGGTAAAACTCTAAGATAGTTATTATTCATTGATATTTGTATTTGTAATTTCCGATATTGAATTTTGGTATAGTACATTAATTATTATGGTAAATACAATCATACTTGTCTAGTTGTTGTCCAGTTCACTTCATTGTCATTGGATGTTCGTGAGAACAATAGTGATAAAGAGCCAAGAGTTTTACTTACATTTTCTTTTACCTCAATAAAGATCGCACTGGGTGGGTGACTTTTATTTGCCTAGAATATATTTGTCCAGGCGTAGTCCCTTTTGCGCCAAAACTTCTGTCATATTTTCATGTTCTTGTTGTTGCTCTTTGTTTTGTTTTTGTTTGCAGCCCACATTTTACTGTCCATTTACTTTTGGCGCCGTTTTTATGAAGATCCTTTATCTGCCTACTCGAATAGGGATTGCAAAACCGCTTTTGCCGGTACCGGTATACGGCTATTTGTTCAGCATAAAATAACCGTCACTTTGATTTAACATCTGTGAATTCTTTAAAAACTCTTATATTTATCGACTAGTATTCGAACCCGGCTTCGCTCGGACCAGTTTGGGGTTATGTTCAGCTCGGCGCGTAAATTCAGACAATTTGAAACAACTTTTTCAAAATTCAGGTCAATTAAAATGGAATCCAGACTGGCATTGACACAGCCCCTTTCATATATTGACAGCCCCATTCTCGCCCATTAAAATTTCCAAATTCAAGGAAAAAACTAACTGTCAAAGAAATGTCAAATAATACCTTAACGTAAATAAAAACATTATTATATTAATAAAAGCCGGGAAAAGTTCAGTAGAAGACTAATTTATCACATTTTGACTAAATGTCTACGCCGATAAAAAATCAAACATATTTTCTTTCATATTTGTTTTTATGGCAACTTAATGACCAACAATGCAAAAGGGAATTACAGACCCACAGACATACATACGCCGTTTCGGTTCTATATATGTACTACTCGATACTCGAGTAATTGGAGTCTCTACACACATTGATAACGAAACAAATTTACCGTCGAAACTTATCGCGAGCGAAATCAATTCGTTTGTTTGAACTTGCAACAACAATGCAAAAGGGAATTACAGACATACATCCCCCGTTTTGGTTTTATATATAAGATTAACCCAACAAGCATACAATTTTGGAAAGATTTTAGCAGTTGAACGTAGTTATATGATGGGACGAAGTGTCGTATATATTCCAGCATTCACTAACGATTCTGGATAATGTATGCGTATGAAAGAAATATTAATAATACATATAATACATATTTTTTTCAAAGAAACAATAAGTTAAAATAAATAATAATGTATGATAAACTAAAATAAATTTGCTGTAAATACATAAATATAATTTTTTGATGTCGTCTATTTGTTTTATAAATAAACACTTTGTTTTTATAACGTGGCGAATTATGAACACATCTGAACTCAGTCACGTCCATTCAGAATACATCGAAAGAAATATCATTGAACATTGTTAAAGCTTTCCTCAGTGACATCACCATTAGAGAACCCAATTACTCGACTTCTCAACTACTCGAGTATCGAGTGGTAAATTTATAAAACACTCGAGTACTCGAGTATACTCGAGTAGTTTCAGGTGTACCAAAATATAAATTTTTAATTCGAATTTGTGTATATTTATAAATGACTTATTGATTATTACTAATAAATTTATTTCACGGTATATATTTCAACAATAATAGAGAATTAAACGACTCAAATTTTAAATTTGTTTGACGTGTTTTTTATAATTCTCGCAGTAGAAAAAACTTACGATTATTATTAAAACGAGTATTACTCGAGTATTTTTCAAAATCTTGCTTGAAATCAAGGCTTGAATCAAGAAACAACAACAAGGCTTGAAAAAAACTGAGTATCGTTCGATACTCGAATTGGAGTCTTTAATCACCATCATAAGGTTGGTTCTAAGTTCTATCAACAACAACAAAAACCCTTCATGCTCGTTATTTCCGAATCTGAAAAGTTATACGCCTCTCATTTTGGCATATTTTAAGATGAAAGAAATATACAGCCAGGCTTTGGTTTTCATAGATATCATTTTCATAGAAAGACCGATTTTAATTTAAAGTGGGTTAAGGATTCAGCTTTTGATTTAGCGATCAGATAGATCCAGGATAAGGTCCCAGCATGGTTTTTATGAACTCATAATCTTGAACATGTATGTGATGTCATATATCCTTAAATTGAACTTGAGAGACTTTTTTAAACTCTCATCGAGTTTTCAATTCTGTTATTGTAATCTCAATACCGGTATTAATAATCTTGATATGGCCGATATTGCAAGCCCTATACTTAATGATGCATAAAATTTAACACAGGCAACGCGATATAAATTATCCAGCGAGTGTTTTGTAGCTTGAAGCTTGTTTTATGTTTGTCTTTTAACAAAGGTTTTTTTTCTAAATATGTTGACGTTCGTTTAAAGTGTCGTAGCTTATTTTAATCAATCTTTTATAACTATCTGGTAGATCAAAGGTCTTGCATGGTGAAATAAAAACAAAAAAATTAATAGAATTTAAATTAGCAGACTGTGAGAAAATAGCAATGTATTTTAGCTCTACAGAAATTATATGATAAATGGTTGATAGTTATTTCGGCTTACGCCGTCGTCAGAACTGTGTTTAAACATACATACACATACTTATCTACAGTCGCGGAAAAAGAAATCCGCGCACCTTTCACAATTCCATTTGTTTGGTATTTAGTCGAAAACTTTACCGATTTCCATTTTTTTTTCTTCCGATTGTAAAAAAGACTAACACCCATATTTTAAAGAACAAGCGAGATTTGAAAGCTTCAACATTATCAAGCCATAATTTGTCGCGTAATACTTTCAAGAATGTTAAAGAACTGTTATTAAATGTATGAAAGATTTCAAATTGACAGTGAGTCAAAGATTTTTATGTATATTTGACACAACTTAAGCACAAAAGACTCAATAATGCCGGTCCCTGTGGTCTAGTGGCAGGGGCTTTGTCCTATCGATCAGGTGGCCCGGGTTCAATTCCCGGCAAGGTCAGATTTTTTCAATTGAAATATAGTGATCTTGGGCTGGGGGAAATATTCTGTGCACACCTGATTCATTACTTATCATCGAGTTAATCTCGTATGACTTTCACAATTAAGAATATTTGGCGCATTGGCGTAAGCTGTAATGTCAAATATATTTTTTTTCATTTAAAAAAAATACAAAAAAAAATACAGACATTTTCGTAAGACCGCTGATGCTTACAATGCGGTCACAGTAAAATTTTACGTGAGAACCACTGCTCTACATCGGATATGTATAATTAAAATTCCATTAGCATATGTACTAAAAATACGCAAAATAATGTTTTTTTTTGCCGAATATTTTGTTACGAAAACTTTCATAAATTAACATAATATTGTCAAAATGGTTGCTGGCAATAATAATTTAATTGCCGTTTCCAATTCCACAAACAAAAGGCTAATGAATTAACCCATCCACTGTATTTAAAATTCATCATAGCATTTATTCCACTTATCCGGTTTTCTCAAAGTTTTCCACATTACTGAGAAATTCGCCAACTAAATAAGGTTCTTTATACCAGTGTTACTCAAATGTTGGTCCGTGGACGAAGTGACAACCGGTCAGTAAAATAAATAAAAGCTGGGGCTTAACCGTTCTAAATTAATGCAACTCATTAGCTTATAATTTGCAATGTCAACGTCATTAGTAATATTATTGATTGTTTTTTTTTATCCTGGCGTACTTTAAAAAAAGAAAATTTCAACCACCATTTTGTAATATATCATGCAAGAGCATAGACTCCCAACCTTTTTCTGATGGTGACTCTTTTTTGTGAAATTCATTTCACCCCCGACCCCCAAGTCCAAATTTAAAATGGCGTTTTTTAAAAAGTTAATTAAAAATTCAACGAATGTTCAATAAATACGGTAAGAAAAATAACAATGTATTTTATTTCTACATAAATTTTATATATTTGTTGATAGCTATTTCGGCTTACGCCTTCGTCAGAACTATGTTTAAAACGTGTATTAGAGATAGCTTATATGCCTTTGCTAGACAGGGTGCACCGTATATCCTCTCTTTCTTTCTAAACTATACCAACCACGGAAGAATTTAAATAAGATTATTGGTGCAAAAGATAATCTGGGTATTTTTGGATTATTTTTATCGTGTGAAACCACTTAAAATCTGCAAAGTCTTAAGTGCATATATTTAAATTGTTTTTATTTTATTGAATAATAAAGGTTTTAAAAGAGGTGAGAAGTAATCTGATCGTTAAGAATTTCATTGGATTGATTATACCTATTAATTTCTAGCTGTTCCAATGCATTTAGTTTAAGGCTTTTATTACAGGAATGTAAGCAACTCGGGACTGAATTCGGATTATGTGACTGTTCTAAGAGGTGATTAGCATATTGTGAATCAGTTTTCAATTGTTAAAGGATGTAACATGTTCGCTTGCACGGGTAAAAATCTTTCTCCCCGTCTTTAGATTCGGTAGCTGTGCTCACTGACTCGATTGTATTACGTACGGTTAGATGAATTGGTGTTTCAATCGATTTCAATTCAAAGGGATGGCATATCTAAAACCTTCGCCTAGAACTCCTTTTTACGCTCATCCAATCCTGGGATAACGGTGCATTTGTTAACCACGTGTCTTATCGTAGTTATTTTCAACTGTCTTAAAGAGAGGTTGAACACGTTGGTGGGTGGTATGCAGTAATAGTAGGCAATCTTCAGTTAAGATATTTAAATTATTTTATTAATTACCTATGGTTAATTAAGTAATTTAGAAATTACTTTTACGCAAACTGGGATTGCTTAAGATTGAAATTTTGTCGTATTCATGCAAACAATATCAACAGGTTGAACGACGAAGTTACGTTGAATCACCTAAGGAAAAATCATTGAGTTAAAAAGTTATATATCGATGGCTTAATGAGACAATTTGTTATCTCAATTGTGCAGGAGAGGGTAAAAACTGATTATTTTGGTATATTCAAACTGATCGGAAAAATTTCAATAGGGACTTTCAAACGTTTTTTTGTAGCACCGCTGAAAACAACGAATCAATGACAGATGGCAATAGAAAATGGTGGAGTTGGACAATTAGCAGAGTAGG
>JAHFWI010000144.1:0-99659 GCA_028554975.1 Himalopsyche kuldschensis
AATGGAATCTTCGATGCATGGTCAGTGAACGAAGCGACAGGAATATTTCAAAACAAACACTGCAAACGAAATTCCTATCATAGAACACCGCGCTTACTAATTTTATAACCGCTTCAACCGGTTGATGTCTTAAAATCTCTCTTTTAATATTGAATTCTTCGATAACAATACAGGATATGGGGGATTCCATCTGAGCAGACATCTCGCAAGGTGAAAGCTAAATGAAAGATAATTGGTTTATAATTAAGTATTTCGACTGAGGGTGCTTGATGAAATTTCAATATCAATTATATCAAAAAATTTAAATTAGAACAATTCAACGTGAGATGCGCTGATTTAGAGTATATCTAGTGTGAGAGCTGTACGAAAGTGACTTTTTACCTTTTCTGCCACGCGGTTATCGTGATCGGATAACAATTTTTCTTGCTTCACTTGCGCAAGGTCACTGTAGCCAGTCGAAAGAGTTTCATTTACAATGTCAATCATGCCGCTCTGGAGATAATCATTGCGGCTTCTGTTCTGCCATACATTGATAGGCAACGATTCGTCGTCTGGTTCTATTTTGATATCCATTTTGAACAGTCTTTGTAGATGCGAAAGACAGTTACTTTGATCAATTACGATATGCGTAACACCATAGACAAAAAGATCAAGTCGTAACCATAGATGTTATTATATTGTCTATTGATGATAGATTATAAACCACAATTTAACCTTCAATTTGGTAGATAAAATAGGTCTGCCTGTCCATAAGTTAGGCTGAAATTAAAGCATTGTAATTTTAAACTATTCTCCATGAATGTTTTTTCTTCCAAGGGTGAATAAATGAAATTATATAAATACTGATAAACCATTTAATAAGTTGGTTGTGAGAGCATTTTTGTAATTGAACCAGATAAATAAAGACATCAAAACTCACAAGGAATCTTTCTCCACGTTTCCGAGGAAAACCGTAATCTCTGCTTTTTTGTTACCAAAAATAACGAAAATGCTGTTCCACATAAGTATGGAGTCGCAAAGGAATAAGAGTAACCATTGCTTCTTTTACAATATACGGTTATTCTTTCTGTCGCCTTTTCCAAAATTTTGAAATCAGTTTTTCATTATATTCTTCTACAAGAAAATTTTCTACTAACAATCAACTCTTCCGTAAAAGCCTGCGGACCTGCAGGAGCCCAGGTTGGAAAGCCTAAGCGTTTTCATCGTTAATCGTTTCTGTTTATGCGATTGTCTCAGGAGCAGATGCCAAGGACTTGGAGGACATGTGCTCAAGTGTGCTATACTGTCTCTAATATTTCAAATTCTAACAATTTTTGAATCTATTCTACTCTGCAAGATAATAATTACGAATATGTAGATTCGTCCTAGCACCGTACGACGCCGCAAATTTGCTGAAGGCAATTAGCTTTTTTATTTCCTACTAAGTCGGCGTGGCCAACTGGCCCGACTGCTGGTCGGACCAACTTGAGTTATGCTTCAAGCTCAGACGTCATAAAAGGACATATCCACCTGTCAAAAAAGAATCAGGATATCGTTTCGCTGTGAATACTAAATACAAATTGGCACGACGTAACATATGTTTTGAACCATACGAATGTTACTCTATGAGAATGACTGTTTTTTTGGAGAGATCGCGAATAGAAAAGATGCGAAGATAAGGACTAGTGGTTAGTTTATTGCTCTCGATGTGCGTTGCTTTTTGAGATTGTAAAGGTGGGAAGTAATTAAACTTTACAAACAACAATTACCTCTGCACAGAATTGGCTTATAGACTGATATTTGGAATGACTGACATTTGGAATGGCATTCTGAAGATCATTATTGCGGTTGCTATCCAGCCATACATAATGAGGCAATGATTCGTCGTCTGGTTCAATTTGATATCCATTTTGAACAGATTACGATTTGTAAATGCGAATTAACGACACAACGACGTCTGAGGAATAGTGTGTGACCATAAACAAAAAGTATAGTTCTATACCACAGCTGAACAGAGGTTGTGTGTTAATTATATAATAAACAAGCTGTACCCTGCGCGCGTTGCTACGCCAGCAATTGTAGGGGGGATTGGGGGGGTGGGATAGGGGAGGGGGTGAACGCCAGAAAGTTTCGCGGAAGTGTACTCGAGAAATTTGTAAAAATTCGATATCAATTTTTGGTGGGAGGGGGGTTGTTTGGGGAGCGTATGGGGGGGGTATGTCAAAAACCTTCGAAGAAGTGAAATTGAAAAATTCTTAAAGTTTAAAAAAAAAATTGGGGGGGAGGTTGGGAGGTTGGGGGAGGGTTGGTAGGCCAGAAACCATTGCGTGGTTGCACTCAATAAATTTGTAAAGTTTCACATCGATCGGTCGAGCGGTTTAAGTAGTCCATAGCGGACATACATACAGACATTCATTTTTATATATATATAATATATAGATAGAAGATAGGACTTTATAAATATGAATTTTAAATATCCAATCAAATTTTAAATGAACTTAAAATACAGGATCATATCGTTTTTAAGAACCTTATTAATTTAAATAAGTGTTTTTGGACAGATTTTGCCAACATTAAAACAGCTCAAAAGGGATAAGGCTTAAAACAATTTTTTAGTGTACGATAAAATTTTCAAAATATTTTTACCGTCAAAAGAATGTGTTTAATTAAAAACATCGAAAAATGAATATATTATGCCATAATACTTCCAAAAAGGTTTTTCATAAACTCACTTTTAAATAGAGATTAAAATAAATATAATTTTTAATATGACTGACATATTAAAAATTAAATACATTTAACCTTACTTCAAATTGTCATTTTTACAAATAATTACATTTTGGTTGGAAAAGCTTGTAGTTAAAGATGATAAATTTCTAAGCAAGAGTTAAAAAAGAATATGCTTCAAATAAGAAATTTAAATCATTTTTATTTGCTTATTGTAACAAGTGAATTTCAATAAGTAGAAATTTCAAACGCTAGTATGAAATAAGTGTCAAGAACAATAAAAACCTTAACAAAGTCAAGTGTCGATTTATCAAAAATATATTATTTCATTGAATCGATATTTTGTATGTCTAAGGCCCTTATTTCAAAAATTTAAGCAAATCGGGACTGAATTTATGTCGTGTGATTCCTCTATGAGGCGGTTTGCAAATCGCGAATCTGTGTTTTTTATTATTAAACTAGCTGTACCCATCCCGCGTTGCTACGCCAGCAATTGTAGGGGTGATTGGGGGGGGTGTAGTGGGGAGGGGTGTACGCCAGAAAGTTTCGCGGAAGTGTACTCAAGAAATTTGTAAAAAAATTGTATCAATTTTTGGGGGGACAGGGGTTGTTTGGCGTATCGGGGGGGGTTTGGGGGGAACTCGAAAAATTCATAAAGTTTTGTATGGGGGTTGGGGGAAGGGTTGGTAGGCCAGAAACCATTGCGGGACTGTACTCAATAAATTTGTAAAGTTTCACATCAATCAGTCGAGCGGTGTAGTAGTCCATAGCGGACATACACACAGACATTCATTTTTATATATTTAGATAATCGTCCATGCTTTTTAGCTCGAATTGAAATACTCCTGCCATTCTGACCGACAAATATTAAATCACATGTGCCTAATGACATCTTATAGAAACCGCTTGATAGCAAGCTTATAAATCCTATCTTTACTAATTTTATGGTGTGTGCCTAAATTATTAATAACTTTTATTGCAACATCTACAAGGAAAAAATTCATAAACTAAAAAAACGAAGAAATAAATACATATTTATTTAAAAAGGAGTAATTGGTGTTTACAAATCTTGTCAATTCTGAAAAAAAAATTAAATCCTTTCAAATAACGTGAGTAGAAAATAATCACATTACACTGTGAAAAAAATTGTATTTTATTTCTACAGAAATTATTTTGTACGTTTTTCATTGTTATTTCAGCTAACGCCATCGTCAGTACCACCCAAAAAAATTAACTTCACTGTTCGCATTTGAATGGTTTATTACCAAAATTCTTAAAATACATATTTTTAATTTGAATAATACTGACATTCATCGCATTTGAATGTTTATTCACCCGACTGTCTCATTTTGTGACGTTTCAACTTTGACCTTTGGGTACATGAAAATAACACTAATCACATTTTAATGGTTTTTCACCCGAATGTCTACTAATTTGGTGTCTTTTCAAATTACTTTTTTGAGCACATGCATATTGGCATTGATTGCATTTGAATGGTTTTTCACCGGAATGTCTCATTTGGTGTTTTTTTAGGTCTGTACTTTCGTAACATGAAAACTGACACTGATCACACTTGAATGGTTTTTCATCCAAATGTCTCATTTTGTGTTTTTTCAAGTATGACCTACTGGAACAAGAATATTGACACTGATCACATTTGAATGATTTTTCCAGCGAATGTATCGATTCGTGTCTTTTTAATTCTGGACTTCGGTAACATGAATACTGACACAGATCGCATTTGAATGGTTTTTTACCCAAATGCATCATTTGGTGTCTTTTTAAATTAACTTTTTGAACACATGAATATTGGCATTGAGTGCATTTAAATGGTTTTTCACCGGAATGTCCCATTTTATGATTTTTCAAGTTTGCGCTTTGTTTACATGAAAAAGGACACTGATCACATTTAAATGGTTTTTCACCCAAATGTATCATTTTGTGTCTTTTCAAGTTTGACCTTTCGCAAAATGAATACTGAAACTGATCGCATTGAAATGGTTTTTCACCCGAATTCATCATTTGGTGTCTTTTCAAATAAAAAGATTGAGCGCATGCGTATTGACACTGATCGCATTTAAATGGTTTTTCACTCGAATGTATCATTTGTGTGTTTTCAAACTCTCTTTAGTTTTTCACCTGAATGTACTCGTTTGATGTCTTTTTAAATTTATTTTTATAAGCACACGTGAACTGACACTGATTGCATTGAAACGGCTTTTTACCGGATTTTTTCTTTTCAACATTTCGAACCTGTTTAGAACAAGATTTTGAATCGTTTCGATGCATGATAAGGGAACCAAGCGTCGAAAATATATCAAAACAAACACTGCAAACGAAATTCTGTCATAGTAAACCGCTCTTACTAATTTTATAACCACCACAACGGTTTGATGTCTTAAAATTTTTTTCTTGATATTGAATTCTTCAAAATCAATACAGGATATGGAGGATTCTTCAATTGAAGAGATCTGGCAAGGTGATAGCTAAAAAAAAGAGAATTTATTAGAAATTGGACATAATTTTAATTGAAAAGAATCAAAATTACTGTGTGAAATTTTTCAGCAACATCATCGCCAACTCGAAAAAAACATGTTCATTTCTAAATCGGAATATATGACAACCGACTGTGTTCCGCATTGAGTATCACCAACTAAAATCGCAGAAAAAATTCTTCGTTTTAAATGGAAATATAACCTGAAAAGGTCATACGTGTCTTGGTAACATTGTCAAAACCGGGGCTGTGAAATTTTAAGATGCGCGGCGCATCACCGTCGAAGTCATTTAAAATTGAATATTTTGATTAATATTAAATACAAGTCAAAAAAATTGTGACTTTTTGTACTCTTTAAAGTGCATCAATATAATTGAGGCTAACTATAAATATGTATTATTTATTTATAAATTAAAATAATTATTTAATATAATTAACAGTAAATTTTTGGTAAATGTTGAATATTTATTCAGACTTTTTAAACCGATTACATTCAGCCCTGGTCATACCATCAATGAAAAGGTGTCCACTGTAAATAAAGGATGAAAAGGCGTTAAAATAAAATTCAATGCATTTTTGTACTTTTTAAAATAAAATTTATTTGTTTAGGTTCGGTTTAAATATTAAATAATCAACAGAATCAGTTGAAATATTTAAAATATACCGGTCCTTCAAATAAATATTCAAAAAAAGTACTAAAAATATATTTTTTATTCTATAAAACGTTCTCTTTTAAACGAACGTTTGAACTATCCTTCTTAATAACTTTTACGTTATTATCTCACCTTGCTGGGCATAGAGCGCGGGACACCCGATCACAAGGCAAAGCTCTTCCCACTAGACTCGAAGGCACGAATAAATAATTGCTTTTTTTTTAGTATTCAAAATAAATTACCTCATTCTGTTTACTTTGATCATCATCATCATCTGTTTCGTCATCATCATCATTTTTTGAACAAACGCTGCCATTAAATTTATTTTCTGTTTTTAAATGGTTCCCTTGAGGTTCACATTTTCTTCTTTGAAAGCCTGGAAAATTCTATGAATTTTTTAAATTAGATTCCACTATTTTACGAACTATAGTAATGTTAGGCACTGGTGGCCACCGCTAACGGATGTCAAAAAAACCTGTGAGAATTCGTTTGATAGTTTTCTTTTTATATAAAGTGTCTTCTATACAATAAAAATGGTTCTTCTTTCATCGGTCAATCTAATTGAAAAAATGATTTTTTAGAAGACGGATTGTAGATGTGATCAATTGTACCATTTTGACTGTTACCGAGGTCTATTTTCCAATGACAAAAGAAACGTGAAACATTATTTTATTCATGTTTGCACTTATGGCATAAAATTTGTTATAAATGCCGTGTCATTTTTTCAAATTTCAATTTGATATTATTTTTTTTAGTTCCGCCTTCTCACGAAGTTCATCTCAACAAGTTTTGGTTTCTGTGAGAACTGCTTGTCACTCAGTTGCTCATCCTCTCGTTTTCAAAGAGAATATGAATCGGAATGATACGTCGTTCTTTGGATTTGGAAAGATGGAACCTATTGCCTCTTAATATTTGCTCGTACAGAGAATTGACCCGGGCGGTCTGACACGGTAGCCAACGACGTTGACTACAGTATTACAAGCCGGACGAATTTAAATAATGTGTGATCTTCCTAGTAGTTCACTGGAAACACGGGGCTGTGGAGTCGGTGAAAAAAAGTCCTACTCCAGCATTTACCAAAACCACGACTCCGACTCCGACATTGACCAAAAATACGACTCCGTGTCAATGATAATATCAGCACTTTTTTCCCTTAATTTTCCTATTTATGTGTATTCAATTAAATATCAACTCTATCAATGCGGCCTATAGCCAAATTTGACATATTAAATGCAAAAATAAAAAGTTCAAACTTTTCAAAATTTCCGACTCCGAGTACGACTTCGGCCAAAACGCCGTGCCGACTCCGACTAAACGACTCCGACTTCAACTCAACAGCCCTGCCAGAAACAAAACAGTACGGTAAACAGCAAAATTTATTTCATAATTTATGACCCATGAATCATTCAATATAACCACCATTGAACATGATTTTTTAGTTTTGACCAAATGTATGCGACAAAAATATTTGTCCGTTTTCAAAACATATTATGTGGGCTATACCGTGGGCGAAAAAAATAATAAACGTCGACCGAACAGACAACACGGAAAATCGTATGTTTCCGTTTCAGCAGTACAAATTGAAGGAAAATATTTAAAACACACAAGACTGTTCAAAATTTTGCAGATTTTGCAATCAAAATTTTACCGCAACAGAAAAACAGACAATATTTGATTTCTTTTCAGGTGTTCACTATCAATACTTGGTGGAAAGGCATTATAATAAAAATAATAAAAGGTTTATTATTAAGTACTTTTTTCACATACAATTTATTTGATCAGGACCGGTTTCGCTCATGGCGAGCATTGTCAACTGTCAGTTGTAAATCTGTCGTAGTTATGCTTTTATCGATTATCTGGATTTTTATTGGATCAAGAATTGAGATTGAATCAAAATTCTCTACGAACAAGACTAATTAAAACGGTTCCGCAGAGTCAAATAGACGGTCAATGAAAGAAATACCATAGACAATAGAAGGATATTTTTTTAAAATAAATAATTACCTCTTTGCTGGCATCCACTTTAGTTTCTGTCTTTGGACATTTCGTCAACGGGTCACATTCCTCCGCATTGAATTTTTGAGAATCAATTTCATCTTCTTCTTCTTTTATAATATCTCTGAAGTTGGCCAGGAAAGTCTTGATAAAAGAAATGAATCATAAATAAATAAAAGTTTTAAAAGTACATAACGAGTATAATAAAATAACATCCTAAATGGTCCTGGTCGCTCGCTATTATCGAGTTAATCTCGTATGACTTTCGGAATCAATAATATTTGGTGTATTGGCATACGCTGTTTAATCAAAAATATATTTCTAACATTCAAATAAAATAATATTCTCAAAATTTTCATTTAATCATATTTTCCTTAACGACCGATCGAGGGTTAAGCACCTTAACCGCTTTTCGCCGGGCGCCGCACTCGTGATTCATTTTCGCAGGTCTCCTTAACGTTCGAAAACTGTCTTTGAAAATTAAATCGTAAGCCCAAGGGGGTCTAAAAAAGATCCCAGCCATACTGGCACACACTGCAATAATTAAATGATGAATTATACTTTTACGTATTTTCATACATAGTTCTATAAAAAAAATATATGAAAATCAATAATTTTCTTATAATTATTCATATTTTAAGTCGCGCATGAAAGAGACAACCTGAGCGTGTTCTTGTTTATTCTAGACTGGCGATATCAAAACTGTGAATGCAATTTCTTATCTACACCTTTGAATATAAAAAGCGTCCATTTGATTCGGAATGTTCGTTGAAAGAGGTGCGTTTGATATAACATAACGTTACGTTATCGCGTATGGGCGTTAAGTGAGGTTTTAATCCTGACAATTGGAAGCGACAATATAAATGGTTCTCGACCCTTTATAATGCGACTTATTTTCTTTTTTTATTTAATTGCGACTAAAATGGTCTATCAAAATCATATTTTTACTGCAATAGATGTATAAAACAATGATTTAAAAATACCAGAATTTAGCACATTGTATCAACAATATTAAGATAGGTATTTAAGATAAAGTAGCAGTGGCGGTCGACTGTTTGACGATTAGACTGGCAAAAGTTAAGACGGGGCCTGCACATTCTTGCGATTACACCGGGCGATCGCACCTATGTATGTGTGATCCTATTTATTAGGTTTTCTATGTCATTTATGAACGTCGGACGATCTGAGTGGACTTTCAACAAACTCATCCCAAAAACCTTATGGTAAGGTAAATTTTGAAAAATAGTTTAGGTGTGAAGTGGTTAATGGACACGAAAATGTTTTTTATTGCATCAACTAACTGTCTGAAATTGACCCTCTTTTAAGTATATGTAACGAATCAAAATTAATATTAGAGAAACAATATTTGCTGTGAGAAGAGCTTATCTTAACTAAACTTCGTTTGATAGGTATACAATAATGGGTCAATTACCTCTTCGGCCGCGCAGTTAGCGTCATCGGCCATAAGCTCTTCTTGCTTCAATTGCGCGTGGTCGACGCAGCCGGTAGAAATGCCTTCATTTGGAATGTCAATCTGAACAAAATCATCGCGGTTGCTGTTCTGCCATACATAATGAGACAACGATTCGTCGTCTGGTTCTATTTTGATATCCATTTTGATCAGTTTTCCATTTGTAAATGCGAATAAGCGACACAACGACCTCTGAGGGTCGGTGTGTGACCATAGACAAAAGTATAGTTCTATACCATAGACAAAATAGTTTGTCTATTAATGATAAAATATTGACACCGCCTTATGTGGTAGGTCATCAGAACTCTCGAACGATCTATTTTTCACCTCAGTCAATGAGTTTAAGTCGATATCAGGAAATAAGTTCATTCTTCTATTGAAATCTATAGCGATTCAATATAGAGTAATTTCAATTTTGTAAAAGAGATATTTATAGTCCTACGAAGGTTAAGAATGTCATTGAATTAATAAGACCCATTGTTTCAAGTTGTTTCAATGCATTGAGCTTAAGACCCTTATTACAAAAATGTAAAAAAACGCAACTAAATTTATGTCATGTGATTCCTTTATGGAGGTAGTTTGCAAATTGTTTTTTTTATTATTACAGGCCCCTCTCATATTGTTTGGCCCCCACAAAATTAGAAAAAAAATTGTAAATAACGCAATGTTTACGGATTTATATCACAGAAATAAAATTAAACAAGTATGCAGGGTGATACCTTTTTCCAATCCTCCACCAAATCCTGAACTGTTTGGCCCAATTCAGGCGTTTTTTTTTCCATTTTGGGAGTGAATTTTGGCTTTTTGACCGGATGCGTACTGTGGATATTCTCCTCATTGAATCTCCGTATCAGTGTGCAGCGTGATATTTATACCATCTTCACCGAGGAGAACTCTTACTCTTCTGTTCGATAACTGGCGATGTTCTAATGCTATGACGATTTATCGGTCCGTCCTCGCCGTTTTCGATCGCTTTGGACAGCATTTTTGTAGAGAACGAACGTTTAATTTTCCATCCGGCCGTATTTGGTTTATTATTCTTATTATGGTAGAATGTCCCACACTTGTTTTTCTGACTTTTTCTCGTAAATAATGGTTTTAACTTAAAATTAATGATACAATATTTTTTATTTTCTCTTCCGATAATTTTTTTTCCTGTTAACACTAATTTCAAGATAAAAAAAAAGAAATTAATTAAGAATAATATAACCAATGATAAAAAATAAAAAAAACAATGTCTTTTAAATAGATACCTTGAAAATTTTTCAAAAAACAATCAACCAAACTGAAATTATGATTTTTTTACTACAAAAGTGCACCCTGCAAAAATCTAAAACACGACTGACCTCATCTTTCATCATGTCTATAAATACCCGCACTGAAGGATATTTCTCAGAAACGTACATTTTCTTGTTCTCAAACTTATCAGGAACGCGATCCAATTTTCTCTTCGATTGTAACTTCTTTTGCTATCGAGTAAATAGCACGGGAAGGAGCAATAAAGCGCTTGAATTTGAGGGGACCAAAAATTATGAGAGGGGACTGTTAATGATCTTACATGCTCTTTATCGCTAATCGATATACTCCTGCCTGTCTAACCGACGTTTTAAAATTGCATGTGCCTTATGACATCTTATAGATAACACTTCTATCGAGTTTGTTAATCCTGTTTTTATGGTGTTTGCCTAAATAATAAATAACTTTAAATGCATTAACTACAAGGAATAAAGTTATAAAAAGAAACCAAAAAAAATACATGTATTTATTAAAGAAAGGTGTAAATGGAGATTTTCTCAATTGGTGTTAAAATTTATCGATATTAATAAAGAGGTAAGAAATAATCACATTAAAAGATGGAAAAATTAGCGATGTATTTTATTTCTGAAGAAATTATTTGATACATTTGTTGATTGTCATTTCAGCTAGAGCCATCGCCAGAACTATGGTTCAACATGAATTTTCTTCACTGATCGCATTTGAATGGTTTTTTAGCGGAATGCTTGAATTGATGTATTTTTAAATTTGAACTTCGAGCACTAGAATACTGGCATTCATTTTCATTCGTTTTTCACTTGAATGTCTCATTATGTGTATTTTTAGGTTTGACCTTTGGGCACATGAAAACACAGTGGTTTCATTTGAATGGTTTATTACTGTAATGAGTCATTTTGTGATGTTTCAAGCTTGAAATACGGGCACAAGAATATTGACACTGATCGCATTTGAATGGTTTTTCACTCAAATGTCTAATTTTGTGTCTTTTTAAGCTTGAACTACGGGCACATGAAAATTGACATTGATCGCATTTGTGTGGTTTTTTACCTGAATGTGTCATTTTGTGACTTTTAATGTTTGAGCTTAGGGAACATGAAAATTGACACTGATCACATTTGTATGGTTTTTCACCCGAATGTCTCCTTTTTGTGGTGCTTCAAAGTATATTGAGAGGCAGATTTATACTGGCACTGATCACATTTGTATGGTTTTACACCCGAATGAATCATTTTATGTTTTCTCAAGCTTGAACTATGGAAAGATGAAAATTGACACAGACGACATTTGAATGGTTTTTCACCCGAATGCATAATTATGTGACTTTTCAAAGTAAATTTCAGAGCAAATGTGAACTGGCACTGATCGCATTGGAATAGTTTTTCAGCCGAATGCTTCATTTCAATGTTTCGATGCGTGGTAAGGTCACGAAGTGAAGAGAATATATCAAAACAAACACTGCAAACGAAATTTCTCTCATAGAAAACGGCTCTTTCCAATTTTAAAACCGCCACAATCGGTTGATGTCTAAAAATCTCTTTCTTGATATCGAATTCATCGACATCAATACAGGATATGGACGAAAGCTTCTGAGACGAGACCTTGCAAGGTGATAACTAAAAGAAAAAGAGAATTAATTAGAAATTGGATAAATGAATTTCTTAACATAAGAAAATTTAACAGCCGTATCTTCTTCGCCTTCTCTTTGCTTTACATATCCACTCCCAATTCGGAGCATATGGCCGCCACACGATGTTACCAGAATTATTAAGTCAACCGCCACCATTTTTTTCCAATATGGTTTATTGAAGCGGGAAGAACTTTGAGGTTTTAAATGTAGAGACGGGTAAAATATTTATTTCTGATAGGTTAACTCATCTCATTTTTAAAAGAGAACAATTATCCGGATTGCACAAAATAAACAAAAATATTACAAATTTGCTGTTATGCACGTGGCAAATTGCGTTCAATGTTGACGTACGTGATGGAATGCAGTCTAAATATTTTGATCGTCTCATTTGTTCTAACAATAAGTTCCGAGTTAAATATGGGTAAGTCTTGTCCAAATTCAATACGCATTGAAAGTTTGTTTCTTGAAATATTGATTTAAATATTAATTTTTAATATTACCGATATGTCAACGAAAAGAAAACGTGTCGTAGCTTCATTAAAAGACAAATTGGATATACTTAATTCCTGACTTTTAAGGTGTTCACTGTCAATACTTGGTGGAAAGGCATTATAATAGCCAATAAAGTTGTTTCATTTTGTTATTTGCTTCATTTAGTTGCTTGGTTGTTCTACCAATTGTTTGTCATACCTTACTGAACTTTTGTATAAATATCACTGTTTTATTGTATTCCTTATCAGTTGACAATGTTCGCATTGTACGAAACTGGTTCCGATCAAAAAATAATTAAGTGGAAAAGGTACTTAAAAATTATTATTATTTTAACTTAATTGATGCTTTAAAATGGGCTATATCGGGACGTTTTTTGTCTAATATTATTGAGTCGGAACGTCAACGATCTCGGATATAAAAAAACAAAGTGAAAAAATGTTGAAGTTTACCAAATTTTTAATTAGATTCAAGAAGAGTGCTATTCAAGACAACCTCTGTCTTAAAAAAAGTATTTGTGATTTGGCAGCAACGAAAAGAAAAGCTATTTTTAAGCAGAAATCGATAATTGATTTTTTCAATGAAGTAATAAAAATGATTAATACTGAATTAACTTGTCTTTTTCTGTCAATAATGATTTTTTCGATTATCTGGATTTTTCCTTATCCGGACTTTCTTCATCTCTAATGAGTCCGGATAATTGAGGTTCTACTGTGGCTGCAAGTTTTTACGTTATCTTATTTGAATCAAGAATTGAGATTGAATCAAAATTCTCTCCGAACAAGACCTATTAAAACGGTTCCACAGAGTCAAATAGACGGTCATTGAAAGAAATACCATAGATAAGAAAAGGATTTTTTTTTTTAAATAAATAATTACCTCTTTGCTGGCATCAAATTTAGTTTCTGTCTTTAGACATATCGTCAAAGGGTCACATTCCTCCGCATCGAATTTTGGAGAATCAATTTCAACTTCTTCGTATCTTTTAATATCTCTGAAGTTGGCCGGCAAAGTCTTGATAGTAGAAATGAAACATAAATAAATAAAATTCTTGAAAGTACATATCGAGTATAATAAAATAATATCCTAAAGAGTTCTGGTTGCTCGCTATCATCGAGTAAATCTCGTACGACTGTCACAATCAAAAATATTTGGTGTATTGGCATACGCAATTTTATCAAAAATATATTTCAAACATTCAAATAAAAAAATATTCTTAAAATTGTCATTTAATCATAGTTTCTTTAAAGACGGAACGAAGGTTAAGCACCTTAACCGCTTAACGGCAGGCACCGCACTCGTGCTTCATTTTCGCAGGTCTCCTTAAACTTTCGAAAACTGTCTGTAAAAAATAAATCGTAGGCCCAAAGGGGTCTCAAAAAGATCCCAGCCATACTGGCATACACTGCAATAAATAAATGATTGATTATATTTTGACGTATCTGAGAAAATCGATAATTTTCCTACAATTATGACAATTACTACATATTTTAAGTCGCGCATTAATGAGAACACTTGATCGTATTCTTGTTTATTCAAGACTGGCGATATCAAAACTGTGAATGCAATTTCTTATCTACACCTTTGTTTGTAAAAAGCGTCCATTTGATTCGGAATGTTCGTTGAAAGAGGTGCGTTTGAGATAACATAACGTTATTTTATCACGTATGAACAGTGAAGTTTTAATCCTGACAATTGTTAGCGACAATAGAAATGGTTTTCGACACATAATAATACGACTTATTTTCTTTTTTATTTAATTGCGACAAAAATGGTATACCAAAATCATATTTGTTTACTGCAATAGATGTAGAAAACAATGACTTAGAACATCAAAAGTTAACACATTGTATCACCAATATTAATATAAATATTTAACATAAAGTAGCAGTGGTGGTCGACCGTTTCACCTTCAGACGGGCAAAAGTTAAGCCGGGGCCGGCACATTTGCGCGATTACACCAGGCGATCGCACCTATGTATGTGTGATTCTATTTATAAGGTTTTCTATGTCATTTATGAACGTCGAACGATCTGAGTGGATTTTGAACACACTCAGTCCAATAACCTTATGGTAAGGTAAATATTGAAAGATAGTTCAGGTGTGAAGTTGTTAATGTACATGAAAATGTTTTTTATTGTATCAACTAAGTGAATGTCTGATATTGACCCTCTTTTAAGTATATACAACTAATCAAAATTAATAATGGAGGAACAATATTTCCTGTGAGAAGAGGTTACCTAGCTAAACTTCGTGTGACAGGTATACAATTATAGATTAATTACCTTAATACGGAAAGAAAAATAACAATGTATTTTAATTCTGCATAAATTATTTTTAAATATTTGTTGATAGCTATTTCGGCTTACGCCTTCGTCAGAACTATGTTTAAAGCGTGTATTAGAGATAGCTTATATACCCTTTGCTAGACAGGGTGCCTCCTACATAATCTCTTTCTGTTGAAACCATACCGACGTCACATGAAAGAATTTAAATAATTTTGATTTATTGGTCTAAAGTAATGGTGGGAAACAATAATTTAGGTATTTTAGGGGATCGTGTGAAAGCACTTAAAATCTGCAATTTCTAAGTGCATCTATTTTAAATTGTTTTAGGTTTATTGTTTGTTAATGGTTTTAACAGAGGTGAGCTATTAATTGAGATCTGATCGTTAAGAATTTCATTGGACTGATTATACCTATTAATTTCAAGCTGTTCCAATGCATTCAGTTTGAGGCCCTTATTGCAGGAATGTAAACGAATCGGGACCGAATTCGGATTATGTGCTAATTCTATAAGGTGATTTGCATATTGTGAATCAGTTTTTCCATTGTTAAAGGATCTAACATGTTCGTTTGCGCAAATTGAAATTTTATCTACCGGTCTGTCCGACATATACTAAATCACATGTACCGCAAGTCATCTTATATATACCGCTTCTATCAAGTTTATTAATCCTGTCTTTACTATTTTTAAGATGTGCACCTAATTATTATTAACTTTAAATGCTACATTTACTGAATTTTTAATCTCGTGGTGAATTTTTTCACTAATACTCCCTAAATAGTTAATTGATTTAAAGAAGCGGGTTTCTTGTATTAAGTTAGGGTAAATAAGTTTTCTAGCTAGTTTTAAACGTTTTTTATACAATAAGTTTGTTATCACCTTTTTGTCATAGCCATTATTACGCGCAATTTGTTCTATAGTATGTAATTCGTTATAAAAATCTATCTGATTCATCGGTACAGCCAGTAATCTGTGTATCATTGCATTGTATGCAGATAGTTTAATTTGCCAAGGGTGAAGTGATTTGGAATGAATAGTAGTATCACAGAAGGTTGGTTTTCTAAAGATTTTAAATTTATGTTGATTTTCTATTCTAGTGATGGTTAAATCTAGAAAGAAAAAAATTTCAATTCGCGCAAACGAACATGTTAGATCCTTTAACAATGGAAAAACTGATTCACAATATGCAAATCACCTTATAGAATTAGCACATAATCCGAATTCGGTCCCGATTCGTTTACATTCCTGCAATAAGGGCCTCAAACTGAATGCATTGGAACAGCTTGAAATTAATAGGTATAATCAGTCCAATGAAATTCTTAACGATCAGATCTCAATTAATAGCTCACCTCTGTTAAAACCATTAACAAACAATAAACCTAAAACAATTTAAAATAGATGCACTTAGAAATTGCAGATTTTAAGTGCTTTCACACGATCCCCTAAAATACCTAAATTATTGTTTCCCACCATTACTTTAGACCAATAAATCAAAATTATTTAAATTCTTTCATGTGACGTCGGTATGGTTTCAACAGAAAGAGATTATGTAGGAGGCACCCTGTCTAGCAAAGGGTATATAAGCTATCTCTAATACACGTTTTAAACATAGTTCTGACGAAGGCGTTAGCCGAAATAGCTATCAACAAATATTTAAAAATAATTTATGTAGAATTAAAATACATTGTTATTTTTCTTTCCGTATTATAATGGAGTTCTACCAAGTAAATGCCTACTCAATCAATAGATTAATTACCTCTTCAGGAGCGCAGTTAGCGTCATCGGCCGTAAGCTCTTCTTGCTTCAATTGCACGTGGTCGACGCAGCCGGTCGAAAGGCCTTCATTTGGAATGGCATTCTGATAATCATCGCGGTTGCTGTTCTGCGATACATAATCAGACAACGACTCGTCGTCTGGTTCTATTTTGATATCCATTTTGAACAGTTTTCGATTTGTAAATGCGAATGAACGACACAACGATCACTGAGGATTGTCATTTGACCATAGACAAAAAGTAAAGTTCTATACCATAGACAATACGATTATGTCTTTTGATCATAAAATTAAAAGTTTGTTTGTTTAATATAATTCTATCAACTAAAAAGCCCTAACTACTCGACCAACCACACAATTTCTTTGAAAATTAAGGCCTTATGCCACATTTTTTTGGCAAAAATTGATTTTTAATCTCCAATCCGATTAAAGGAAAATTTAAAATAATACAAACCTTTTCATCTTCAACCCACTTTTATATAGAGATAAAATTTACATAATTTTTAAAATGTCTGACATATTACCTTTAACACCCTCACCTTACTTCTAATTGTCATTTTTGCCGAAAATTGAATTTAGCTTGGAAACGCTTGTATTAACCGCATTCAATATAGGTAAATAAACTTACGAATTACTTATAATTGAATAACCTAGCCATCCCGAACAGTATAGATTTTGTCCCAACAGCTGCTTTACCTTAAATATCTATCTTATTACTAGTGATATGATGTATATATTTTTGGTATCCCTAAATCATAGTTTTTATACCTTATGCAGAAAAAAATGATATTTAATGGCTAGTTGCGCCATAATCGATTAAAAAAGAGAAGAAGTCGGAATTTTTCAGTTTAATTGTCAATGTTAAATTGGAAGCGTTAACATAAAATTTCACGCCCATTAGCGATAAACGAACGTGACCATAGTGAGTCATCGATAACATGGACAGATTGTTTCATAGCTGGCAACAATAAAAGGCGATAAGATAAGAGATAATGTGACTTCGCGCATGGTTTTTGGCTTGATAGTCCGCCATAGCCGTTGGAGTGGAAACGTCGTCGTTTTCATGCGTGACTAAAATATGAATAATTATACGAAAAATAGGGATTTTTATATAAAAAAAAATTCAGAATATTTTATAAATTTACGTCAAAGGATATTCAATCATTTTTTTATTGCAGTCTATGCCAATAAGTCCAAAACACTAAAGTCTTTTTTCACGCCCCTTCGGCCTGAGAGTCATTTTTCAAGGATAGTCGTACGAAGGATAATGGAGTTAGCGGAATTCCTGAGCACAAGTTTTAAGATTGTCATCATTATTTTCATCATAAGATCTCTAAGATCATTATTTCTCAGCAAGAGTTAAAAAAGAACATGCTTCGAATAAGTAATTTGTAACATTTTTACATGCTTACTGTTACACGTGAATTAAAATCAATCAAAACTTCATGCATTCATATCTAAAATAAGTGTCAAGAGCAGAAAGAACCTACACAAAGCAAGGTTTCGCTATGTAGAAAATATGTCGATAAAAAAATCTTTCATCAATCGATATTTTGTATGTTTATTCAACCAACAAGTAAAGAAATTTCAAAGCATAAATATTTGATAATATTTTTTTTGATGTAAAGTTGCGTATGCCCAAAGGTACCACCGTGGCCTATGCGGATGATACCGCAAGGCTAATAGAGGATGCCACCGTGGCGAAAGCGGATATTAAGGGGTTAATGTAAATACAGCTTAAATTCGAGCATTCCGAGTGAAATATTTTCACTGTGGCCTTTTTCTATTTTTCTAGACAACATTTGAACTTTTTTGATACATAGGTAAATGCTGATTACAACAAAATATGCTATCTATGTGAGAATAATTATCTTCAAAAACGGTCAATCGATTTGGGAATTTTCATTTTAACAGAAAGCAAGAAAAGGGTTATAAAAACACAAAAAAGACGCAAATTATTAAAGTGGTAAGCTAATCGTTCTCGCTATGCGTTGCTTTATGAAATTGGAATGGTGAGAAGGGATTTTTTTACACAAATACGAAACAAAATCGGTTTATCGATTGAAAAAATCTGCATGCGATCCCTCACGATAGTCAACGACGTTGACCACTGCACCAAAGACCGTGACAAACCATAGAATTAATAATACTGCCATTTTTCTCTTTAATCTAGTTTGAAAACTCTGGTCTCAAATTTCCGCAAAAATGAATGGAAACAAGAATCAATTTAGTAAGAAAAATAACAACGTATCTTAACTCTACAGAAATGATGATCCTGATGGATCCCGACGCCGTGGAAGGCCTCTGATGACCATCCATAGGATGTACTCAGGGGAGCTCAGGGACGCCGGGATGACCTGGGAAGATGCAAGGAGGTTAGCGGGAGACAGAGAATCTTGGAGGCACCGTGTGGCAGCCATATGCTCCGAATAGGGAGCGGATATGGGGGAAAAAAAATATTTAACATATTTGTTGATAGCTATTTCAGCTTACGCCCTCGTAAGAACTATGTGTGAATAGTGCATGAGATATGAAATATATACCGGTACTTTGACAGGGTACACAATACATTTTTTTTCTTTTCGAGCATCTTAATTTTATACGGTAACAATATTTAAAATATTGAATGTGACAAATTGATTTAATGTATTTAATGTGAAAGCTAATCATGTTTTTTACTAAGTGGAATTAAACGTCAAATTTGTATTGTCTCAAGTTGATTTATTTAAAATTGCATTTTCGTTTATTCACGGCTTAAGAAGTGGTGATGCGTTAATGGAGATTAATTTATTAAGAATGTCATTGGATTGATTGTTCCCATTGAATTCTTATTGTTCCAATGCATTTAGCTTAAGGCCCTTATTACAAAAATGTAAGAGATCGCTACTCAATAATTTAATGTGATTCCTCTATGGAGGTAGTTGGCAAATTGTTTTTCTAGTATTAAAAGATCTCACATGCTCTTTATCGCGAATCGATATACTCTGCCTGTCTGACCGCCATATTAAAAAATGCATGGCCCTAACGACATCTCATAGATACCGCTTCTTTTGAGTTTATTTATCCTTTCTAAGCTATTTCATGGTGTGTGCCTATATTATAAATAACTTCAAATGCAATGTCTACAAGGAATTTAGTCATATACTAAAGAAACGAAAAAAACTGTATATTAATTTAAGAATCGTGTAATTGGAGATAACACAATTGGTGTTTACAAATCTTTTCAATTGTGAATAAAAAAAAATTATCGCTTTAAATAAAGAGGGTAAAAAAAATCACATAACAAGATGGAATGGAAATTAGCAATGTATTTTATTTAGTGATTGAGTAGGCATTGACTTGGTAGAACTCCATTTTATTTCTTCAGAAATTATTTAATACATTAAATGATTGTTATTTCGGCTAACGCCATCGCCAGAACAATAATAAACATCAATTTTCCTTACTGATAGCATTTGAATGGCTTTTTACCGGAATGCTGGAATAGATGTATTTTTAAATTTGACTTAAAAGCACTAGCATACTGACATTCATCGCATTTGAATGGTTTTTCACCAGAATGCGTCATTTGGTGTATTTTAAGGTTTGAACTTCGGTAACATAAAAACTCACAGTGGTTGCATTGGAATGGTTTGTTACTCGAATGTCTCATTTTGTGACGTTTCAAAATTGAAATTTTCACACAAGAAAATTGACACTGATCGCATTTGAATGGTTTTTCATCAGAATGAATAATTTTGTGTCTTTTCAAGTTTGAACTATGGGCACATGAAAATTGACATTGATCACATTTGAATGGTTTTATACCCGAATGTTTCATTTTGTGACATTTCAAGTTTGAATTTCTGGAACATGAAAATTGACACTGATCACACTTGAATGGTTTTTCACCCGAATGTCTCATTTTATGTATTTTCAGAGTAGCTTTAAGTGCACATTTGAATTGGCACTGATCGCATTTGAGTGGTTTTGCACCCGAATGTATCATTTTATGTTTTTGCAAGCTTGAACTATCGGAAGATGAAAATTGACAGAGAACACATTTGAATGGTTTTTCACCCGAATGCATAATTATGTGACTTTTCAAAGTAGATTTAAGAGCACTGGTGTACTGGCACTCATCGCATTTGAATGGTTTTTCATCCAAATGTATAATTTGATGTCTCTTCAAAATACTTTTTTGAGCGCATGCATACTGGCACTGATCGCAATGAAATGGTTTTTCACCCAAATGTATAAGTTTGTGTGTTTTCAAACTTGATCTGTTAGCACATGAATACTCGCAGAGAATACATTTGAATTTTTTTTTACCTGAATGTACGATTAGGTGTCTTTTTAAATTAGCATTATAAGCGCACGTGTACTGACACTGATCACAATGAAATAGCTTTACAGCCGCATGCTTCTTTTCAACGTTTCGATGTGTGTTAAGTGAACGAAGCGACGAGAATGTTTCAAAACAAACACTGCAAACAAAATTCCTTTCATAGAACACCGCCCTTACTAATTTAAGAACCGCCACAACCGGTTGAAGTCTTAAAATCTCTCTCTTGATATCGAATTCTTCGATATCAATACAGGATATGGAGGATTCCATATGAGCAGAGATCTCGCAAGGTGATATCTAAAAAAAGAGAATTGGTTAGAAATTGGATACAATTATAATTGAAAAGAAATTATTTATATTAATAAGTTCAGAAGCCCTGTTTTTAACATATCTTATCCCAATTGGGAGCATATCGCCGCCACACGATGCTCTGCAGAAAGTAGCACAAACTAAAATCACACAAAAAGGCTATGACTTGAAATGGGAATACAACATTTACAGAGGTGGCACGTGTCATTGTTACATTGTCATAAACAGGTCAAACGTCGGATTTTGCACGAAAATTTGAACAAAACACTGTTTATTACGTTACGTGATATCTAATCTTGCCGGGAAAAGACCCAGGGCCCACCCGAAGGCTCGGGCGAAGCACTTCCCACTAAAACGTTTTTTCTTTTAATTATTAATTACCTCATACTGTTTCCTTTGATCATCATCATCATTATTATTTAAAGAAACAATGTCATCAAATTTATTTTCTGTTTTTAAATGGTTCGCCAGAGGTTCGTCCAAAACACAGTGTTCTTCTTTGAAAGCCTGGAAAATATTAATTATTTGAATGCTTTAAAAATTGATACCAGCATTTAACTCACTTAAAAACCGATAGGCCACTGGTGGCCACCAGTTTAGGACGTTCCGAATTCCATCGCTAATATTGTAAAATATAGATCAAAAATCTTATAATATTTTTCTTTTCATAGGTAAGGTAAAATGTACTTTTGTTGGCCAGCTACAATTATTGGCCGCTGACATATTAAAATCTAGTTTTTATAAAACCCAAAACAAAATTTCCAACTTTTGATTTCGAAGTATTGTTCTCTTACTATACTTCTAACAGTGTTATCAGGCAGCGAGAGTGTCAACGTGAAGCAAGTAAGCTTTCTTGTAAAAAACATGAGGATTGGACTTCAGACTTAAGCAGTGGTTCTCATGTGCGGCCACTTGAAGCTTCATAGTTAGTATTGATATTTAATAAAAATGGGTTTTTACAAGTTAATTTGCCAACAAAGACACTGAAAATGAAATATTTTGTATGCAGTGCATTGTGCATCAAGAATTGGTGGTTAGAAATAATTCAACACATACATGTTTAGGTCTTTTTGGCTAAAAAGACTTCAGACATTTCCGTAGTACCGCTGATGTTCCTAATGCGGCCACAGCCAAATTTTACGTGAGACCCACTGGTCTTGAGGCATCTTAAACGCTTCTTAGTGGATAAAATTTAATTCTAATTGAACAGAAAATCCGAATCTTTGGCGATAATACTCATGGGAAATAATATTCAATTAAATATTGGCTAATGAGTGTTGGAGCTACATTTTAATATATTTAGAATAAACACGAATATATAATTGATAAAATTTACATCTCTAAAATGCAGAAAACCATTCAGTCGATTTATTGATATCAAAATTTCTTTGAGACCTATTAGAAAGAGACGGGCAGCTAAAATGTATGAATGAATGTACTTTAAAACTTTTTCTAGAAGTTCTTTTCGAATACATAGCTTGCAATTCAATTCAATTAATAATAAAATTTGAATTGTTTGAATTTTGTACTTTTCGATGAGTTTGGTAGCTAACGATCCGGGTTTCGCCTTTAGGCATCTTCAGGCATTTCAATTGCACGGATATACTTGAAGATGCCGAAAGTGGAAACCCGGGTCGTTAGCGAGAAAACTCACGGAAAAGTACAAAATTCAAAAATTTGAATTTTGATCAAGCACCCTCAGTCGAAATTCTTAACTAAATAGATTTAGTGTTAGTATATCTTTTAACTGAGCCGGTTTGCAATCGACTCATTGAATTTCATTCACAGTGTTGTCTAAAACCATTCGTAAAATATTGCTGATTTTCAATGAAATACACATAATATTAAACCAGCCGTGATCATATTGTACTGAGAAACCGTTATAAGAATATAACAGTTTAAATATTTGTTCAGTTTTTACACGTCAAACACGAATCATGTTGATTGATAATGTTCTGTTTTCGAAACAAATTATGTGGGCTATATAAGGTAAATGCACCAGTAGCTGACCGTTTAAGAGAAAATTTCAACAAAAATAACGATTAAGGTTAAGCATTGTACCGAATGAAGGCAAAGCAAGTATAAGCATATTGGATCATAGGTCTTAATTAATATTATGTAACAAAAATTACGAAAGGGCCTGTTTAAAAAAAGTTGTGTTAAATTATTTGAAGTCATGTTTTTGTTTCAGTAAATGACCATCTCACAAATTGAAAAATGTAGTAGTTGACCATGTCTAAGCAGGGGGCTTCAAAGTGAACTTTCTGTCAGAGTTGCCTCAGGGCTTTCTGTCACACCACTCTTGGTTGAATCAAGGAGCAATGGGTGGTTCAGGAACAAGGTACACACCGTTTCTAGATTGATCACTTAAGAAATTTGAAATAATACACTTTACTCACTAGGTGTTGTTTGCAAATGGCCACCCTGGCACTCCGACACCGGCTTATTCGGAAAAATATCATAACAAAAAAAATCTTAAGATTAAAATTTACATTTAAATTACAATAAAAATTATTTAATAATAACAACATAATTAATAATTTTAATGTTATTATTATGGTGATGCGTGTACGAGTGGCTCGTTCCGACTGCAGATGCCTAAAATTGTATTAACTTTACAATTTAGAGCAATCCCGCATTTGTATTTCTTATTTTGGACCATTTTATTCTCAAAAGGTTAACGACTGGTACATTCACCTAATTAGTTATTAAAGAGGGCCCCAAGCGAGCGCCTCTTACGCGCATTAGGTAATCCAACACTTTTAACTGATATGTTCTTCTTTTACGTAACTGAAACGGTTAAATGTTCATCATTTGTAAGGCTACGGAAAGTTATATATTCACTGATGTTTTTGAAGCGGCAACAGTACAGATTTACGTGGGATGCGGTGAATCTAGTGTGAAAAGTGTAAAAAATTGGACTTTTTACCTTTTCTGCCACGCGGTTATCGTCATCGGCTAACAATTGTTCTTGCTTCACTTGCGCAAGGTCAAAGCAGTCAGTCGAAATAGTTTCATTTTGAATGTCGCTCTGTTGACAATCATCGCTAATTCTGTTCTCCCATACATTGACAGGCAACGATTCTTCGTCTGGTTCTATTTTGATATCCATTTTGAACAGTTTTCGATTTGCGAATGAGTGCTACTTTGATCTATTACGGCTTGAGTGCGACCATAGACAAAAAGAATAATTATTTACCATAGATGAAAAGAGATTGTCTATTGATAAGGATATATTATTTACATTGTAACCTTCAATGTTGTTAATAATAGCACTCATAACATAAATACTGCTTAAATAAAAGCAATTAAATGAAAATCTTTCTGCCAAAAACTTAAGAGTTCTTAGGATAGATATGTGTTTTCTATATAATTATTAAATTTTATTTGCAGCGAGGAAATTACATCTTCTTTTAAAAGCTATTAACCCTTGGAATACTGTCCTAAAAACATAGCTCGTAGGCCGAAGAAGGATCTAAAAAAACCTCAGTGGTATGGCCTTATTGGCATAGACTGCAATAAATAAAAGATTGATTAAGCCTTGACGTATCTTTATAGATCGTTCTATAAAAAAAAATATTAAAATCGATAATTTTCCTATAATTATTCACATTTAAAGTCGCGCATGAATGAGACAACCTGATCGTGTCCTTGTTTATTCTAGACTGGCGATGAGAACCGTGAATGCGACTTTTTATCTACATATTTAAATCCATTTGTTTTGGAATGTTCGTTGAAAGAAGCGCGTTTGAGATAAGAAAACGTTATTTTATCGCGTATGCAGTTTTAATCCTGGCAATTGGTAGCGACAGTATAAATGGTTTTCGGACAACAATAATCCAGCTTATTTTCTTTTTTATTTAATTGTGACGAAACTAGTGTATCAAAATCATATTTTTTTTACTACAAACGATGTAAAAAACAATTATTAAAGAATACCAAAATTTTACACATTGTATCACTAATATTAAGATAGATATTTGAGATAAAATAGCAGTGGTGGTCGACTGTTTCACACCCAGCCAGGCAAAAGTTAAAAAACGGCAAGATTATAAAACAATATATATTTCACATAGGCTTTAAAACGTTCATTTTTATTTTTGCTACACCGGAAAAAAGTAAATATTTAAGAAGAGCTATAAAATCAATGAGAAAAAAGATTCTTGTAGAAGTTGTCGAGACCTAATAGAAGAATGTTTGGATGTCATTTTATTGTGTATTCTTTATGAATTACAGTTATGATTTTGTAGGAATTAGCTCGGTTCACTTCTTGACCAATTTCCAAAGGGATGTTTTTCAATCTTATAAATCAATGAACCAGTTTTTTACTCATTCTAATATTTCGATCATTTTTCAAATTGCAAACGCAATAAATTTATATTTAGAATGAACATGAAAAATAAGAAAAACTGTTCCGCAGTAAACGTGTTAACCTGAATGCTTCATTTGGTGATTTTTTAAGCTCTTTCTCAAAAAAGACGAATACTGACACTGGTCACAATTGAATGGTTTTTCACCTGAATGTCTCATTTTGTGTGTTTTCAAGTTTGACATTTGCGAACATGAATATTGACACTGATCGCATTTGAATGGTCTTTCATCCGAATGTATACTTTGGTGTCTTTTCAAATAAGAAATTCGAGTAAATGTCAACTGACACTGATCACATTTGAATGGTTTTTCCCCGGAATGTATAAATTGGTGTCTTTTCAAACTTGATTTTTCAGCACAAGAATACTGACAATCATCACATTTGAATGGTTTTTCACCCGAATGTATAGATCGGTGTCTTTTTAAATGTGAAATTTGAGATGATGCAAACTGACACTGATCGCATTTGAATGGTTTTTCACCCGAATGTATGAGTCGGTGTCTTTTCAAACCTGATTTAAAAGCAAATGAATACTGGCAGTGATTGCATTTGTATGGTGTTTCATAAGGATGTATAAATTGGTGTCTTGTCAAATCACTTTTTTGAACACATGAGTACTGACACTGATCAGATTGAAATAGCTTTTCACCCGAATGCGTCATTTCAACGTTCCTATGTGTGATAAGGGAACAAAGCGACGAGAATATATCAAAACAAACACTGCATACGAAATTACTGTCATAGAACACCGCCCTTTCTAATTTAATAACCACCACGACCGGTTGATGTCTTATTATCTCTCTCTTGATATCAAATTCTTCAACATCGATACAGGATATGGTGGATTTTTCTGAGAAGAAACCTCGCAAGGTGGTAGCTAAAAGAAACAGAATTGGTTAGAAATTTGGTACAATTAATACAGTAAGAAAAATAACAATGTATTTTAATTCTACATAAATTATTTTATATATTTGTTGATAGCTATTTCGGCTTACGCCTTCTTCAGAACTATGTTTTAAGCGTGCATTAGAGATAGCTTATATACCTAGGCTACAGGGTTTACCATACATCCCCTCTCTGCTCAACCATCCAAACCCAAAATGGAAAAAATTAAATAAGTTATTGATCTGGTGTAATCCTGAAGTGAACGTTAATCTGGGTATTTTTGAATTATTTTTATTTATGTTTAATTAACGCAAAATCAGCAATGCCTGGAGTGAATCCATTTTTAATTGTTTTATTGTTCGCTGCTTGTTAAAGGCTTAAAAAGCGGTGATGTGTTGATTGTAATCTGTTCATTAAGAATGTCATTGGATTAAATATACCTATTAATTTTTAGCTGTTCCAATGCATTTAGCTTAAGGCTTTTATACCAAGAATGTTATGTACGTATGTGGATGTACTCAGGGGAGCTAAGGGACGCCGGGATGACCTGGGAAGATGCGAGGAGTTTGGCGGGAGACAGAGAATCTTGGAGGCACCGTGTGGCGGCCATATGCTTCGAATAGGGAGCGGATATGGGAAAAAAAAAAAAATGCTTGCAGATTGGGACCGAATTTAGGTCATGTGATTCCTCTATGAGGTGGTTTGCATATTGTGAATCAGTTTTTTTATTATTAAAAGATCTAACATGTTCTTTTACCTGAATCAAAATATTTCTTCCGGTCTGACCGACATATACTAAATCACATGTACCGCAATTCATCTTCTATCAAGTTTGTATCCTATCTTTATTATTTTTAAGGTGTGTGCCTAAATTATTATTAACTTTAAATGAATAAATGACCAATTTTACTTAATCAATAAATGGTACAATTAAAATTGAAAAAAACACGATTATTGTGTGAAATTATTATTTAAGTAAGCCAACTGCTGCGTCCTCTTCGCCACTATTTTTCTGAGCATATGAACGACACACGGTGTGTCCAGAATTACAAAATCAACAGAAACCAACACCATGAGCAACTTCGAGGTCTCAAATGGCTACATACGAAATATATTTATTTCACATTGGATTACGAACGCCTAGTCCCAACTTTGCTTCACCGGAATAAATTTTAATATCTCAAAATAATTATACAATAAAAAAAAAGATACTTCATGAACGTGTTTTATGGACGTATCAAGAGCTGTCAAAAAAGTATCAGCATATAATTTCATTGTGGATTTGTTCTTTTCATATCCACGTCACATTCGGAGAAAATTTACTATTCGATGAACAATTTATAGAAATGTCAATTTTGCTTCTCGATTGGCTATCATTAAATGAATTTTTCTTAAAACCAGGGCTGAATATTTTGTATTTATTCAATTGATTTGGCCGATGTCGTACATGCAAAGTCGGAAATTTATAAAGTTTTAACTTTTAGATTTTTGCATTTTATATGTCAAATTTGGCGTTTGGTCGCTTAAATAGGTTAATATTTGAATACACATAAATAGGAGTTCTTTAAGGGAAAAAGTATTGAACTTTTTGGTCGGGTCGTGTTGGAGTCCGACTCAAGAGCCAAATTTGACATAAAACAATGAATAATTATATTTATTCAAATTGGTTTGTAAATTATATTAATACCGGCAAAATAAAATTTACATAAATATTTTATCTAGAGTTTTGACAGTCCAGATGACCTCTATAAACTTTTTGTGCAGTATCTTTACAGGAAACTATTAAAATGAAATCTTTATATTCATTTTCTGAGGCTTAAGGGATCTCGGATACATATTCGATGATTATTATTTTTTGACGCCTTAAACATAGCTAACATATGCGACACACCGGTGGATCGTTAACTTTAAAACGGTTCGGCTTTATTGAGTAAAATAAAAGACATACCAAAAAAAATAAAAGCATATTTAAAAAAAAAAAATTACCTCTTTGCTGACATCAAATTTAGTTACTATCTTTTGACATTTCGTCAAAGGATCCCATTCTTCACATCGCATTTTTGAAATTCAATTTCGACTTCTTCTTTTTTCATATCTCTCAAGTTGGCCCGGAAAGCCTTAAAAAATAAATAAATGTTTTGAAAGTACATAAGTAAGAAATTATAATTCAACTTTTTCAATTTAATAAGCAAAGAATCTCGGTACTACGTTGGTACATGCCAGGCACCGATACACGAAAAAATATCACTTCACCAAAAGGTTGGCAAAACCTTCGCTATCCATATGAAACGACACATAAATCATAAAACTAATGGCCGAATACTTGTATGTGTGTATACGTGTATTTTTTAATGTATTCCAGATTATTGAATTTTATGCCTTGCCCCTAGCAGCCAGCGCTTCTCAATCATCTAGATAAACTGCCAAAATTCAGCAATACCTTCTGATAACAATAAATTACCACATAAATCTCTTCTGGATGATCCCCACTTGCTGGGTGTTTCTCTCTGGGTTTTAAAATTATGGGTGTTTGATATTTAATATATTTTAAAAATTTAAATGTATCAGGGTTTATAAAATTATAGTAAGTGTATAAATGAGCACTGATCCCCGAGTAGGACAAATGCACTCCAGGAACTCCGAGTATGCCTCCAGGAACTCACTCAGCAACCATCAGCAAAAAACACTTGGCAAACCCAGCGTGTCCTGACCTCAAATGAAAGCGTCATTAAATGTCCGTTACTACACATAATGTCCCGCGGAATAATATTACGTGATTGTAGAAATGTCATTGCACTCTTCTCGTTATGCACTTCCCCGAATATTTTTTTAAGTTTTACATGCTTTGGGTGATCTTTTGCAACTGACGGCAAGGAATGAATTCTTTGTTTTTATTTCAAAATGGTCAAGTGACGCCTCCCGCCCATGCGCTTTGAGGGTGTAGCGACAGCCAACCTTTACGTGAAGTCATATTTTTTCGTGTATCGGTGCATGGCATATAACGTAGTACCAGAATCCCTAACATTTAAACATCTTAACACACGCAAAAATGCTTATAATTCGAGTCAACTTACTGACTGGATTTTTTAAGTATATGCAACGATTCGAAATTAATTATAAAGGAGCAAAATTTGAGTATCCATAGTCTAATAATACGAAAGCATAGCTTATCTTTACTATATCTCGTGTGACAGGTACGCGAATATAGGTTCATTACCTCTTCCGACACGCGGTAAGCGTCATCGGCGAATAAGTCTTCTTGCTTCACTTGCGCGTGGTCGACGCAGCCAGTAGAAAGACCTTCATTTGGAATGTCATTCTGAAGATCATCATCTCGGTTGCTGTGCAGCCATACATATTGAGACAAAAATTTGTCTTCTGGTTCTATTTTAATATCCATTTTTAACAGTTTTCGATTTGTAAAAAATGCGAATGGACGATACAATGATCTATGTATGAGGTAAAGTTCGTGACCATGGACAAAAAGGACTATTATGTACCATAGATAAAAGAGTTTATCTATTGATTTATATAGTTCTATCAAATAAAAAAGCCTTAACACTTAAACACCGCACAATTTTGTTGATTAACTTACGCCTTCTACCACATTATTTTTGAAAAATTTGCTTTTAGCAAGAGATTTCGTAAATTTAACATAAATTTGAAACCTCCAATCTGATTTCAAAAAAACTTTAAATATAGGTTCATATCGTCTTTAAGAACCTTATACATAATTAAATCAGTGTTTTTGAACAGATTTTGTCAATTTTATAACATCTGAAAAACGATAAAGGTAAAAGGTTAAAGAAATTAACATTAAAAGGACTGTAGGGTATGTAACATTTTAAAAATATTTCCTCCGTCTCTAGATTGTGTAAGCATTGAAATATGTCAATTTAAAAAGATGGGCTTTATGCGACGTTTTATAAAATAAATAATTAATTGCGATTGTTTATGACATTATTTTCAAAATGATTTACCAATGGAGAGCTCGGAAGATTAAGTTGCTCATTTAAAATTGGGAAACCATTTAACTGTGCCATATTTATTTTTAATATTTTATGTTAATATATTTTATGATTACCCGTGGTATGATGTATGATTTTAGCACCTTTATCTGCATTTTATGAGTAATTTTCAGATAACAAATTATTGGCAAAAGTAGCATACTTAGTACGATTGAAATTCCTGAAGATGTCGAAAGGCGAAACCTGCGTCGAAGCTTACGGAATAGTACAAAATTTAGGCCATTCAAATTTGATGTTGAAATTCCATCGAGCACCTTTAGTAGAAACACGAGTATTAAAGGCTTATCCGTTTGCCGCTCCGAGCATGTTGAGAAATTTTACGTACCTAGGTATGTACATATATCATTTATTATTACTAAAAATATGAGAGAAATAACAGCAAATAACATTTCAAGCAGTGTTTTTATAATAAAGTTGGATTTAAATGAAATATACCAAGACTTTGCAAGAGCTGTATCAAGCCCCAGTGACTCTTTGGAAGCCTTCATGCAAAATGGAAGCCTAGAAAATAATTGATTTTCATCGAAAATATTTGGATGGCGAATTTGGTAGTTTTCTTCGAAAATAATTAGACATTTTATGTAAGAAATTATAGATTGCGCATGTAATATGTATATGACATATTATTGCAATAAAGAAATCATCATTTCTGATTCCCCACGGTCACATCTTCACGAAATATTTTATATTGTCGACGAATTATTTGATATCTTTTCGTGTGCCTGAGAAATGCACCGTGGCACACCTAGGATCGTCTCACGGCACACCGGTTGCGGAGCACTGGTCTACGTCATGTGCTCAGTTGTCTTGTGTCGAGTTGTCGCGGAATCGTTTATGAGCGAAAGCAACTTTACACAAATATGCAAGGGGGCCGCACCTAAAAACACCTAACCTTTACTGAACACGCCAACCCTGTCAAAAATACATAATTTGATTATTCCACATAGTAAATTAATAAATAATCACAAATTATTTTAGTATGATAATTCAAATCAATAAATAAAGACATTTTATTTTGATATGATATTTTAAATAATGAACGATAGTAAATCAATTCATTGCAGAAAAAAAATAGCTAGCAATAATAACATTACCATATTTCAGAACAATTAAATATTACTTGTTACAACACGTAGAAATCGGCAATTAATCAATACTTTGGCAGGGATTCTTAACGACTTGACCGCGGCTAAGAATATAGAGAACAACGTTCATGCGCGGCACCTTTTTGGCGAATTTTTTTAATACGATTTACAACCATAAATATGGGTTTTAATATTTTTATAGGTATCCAGATATGTTCAATTACATCTATATTATTGACGTGACAACGTCTTATAAATCGATGAACGCCCGCTGCACGCACGAAAAAACATGACTCATTGTCCCGTTTGTCGCGCGTTACGCCGAAGGCAAGCAACGGGCGATAGAGAGGCACGATCGGCCTACCGTTTTTGCCGCATCTATCTCTCTTCTACTCGATTGGTCGATGCGTCTGAGTAGAAAGTTGACAGCGGCAGCACACAACTTATACACCTACAGTACCTACATGATCTGTTTACAACTGTTTATAAAGTGAAGTGAAATGTTAATGTGGTTTTCATTGTTTATATTACAACAACAATTGCGGCAATAAAAATAAATCAGATTTATTTCACTCCTTCTTGTATCCATACAAAATAATGATAATTCAATAAAAATGATTCCATTTTATTCATAAAAGTATGCAATCATTTCATCAATTATGACGTTGTTAAACTATCGTCCGTAAACCGACTTTACAGACAACCATTTTTTTTTAAATCATGAAAAACATAATATTTCTCATAGTTCGGTAAAATGTTCAAATAATCATTCTTCATACAATTGGATCAAATCGACACTATTACTCGGCCATTGCTTACGGGAAACGCAATATTTTTATCCGCACTCGCTCACTTACAAACACAAAAGCCTTTTTATTTACCATGCCAATCATGTTTTTAGACGTAATCCGTAATTTCGTGGAAGATGTTCACGGACATAATATTTTAGCTGTTTTTGGTTATTTTTTCTTGAAAATCCAACAGATATCATTGATAATATACAATATTTTGTAGCATATTCAAGTAATTTGAGTTCTAAAACACTTAAAATAGCTGAGATCAAGGCTCAAAGTTCCGTGCAGGCTCACGGCTGGCATAGCAGCCGTGCGCGTATGAGCCATGTCAGCTAGGGCAGCCAGCCGCGGTCAAGCAGTTAAAGTATGTGTCAGTGCACAAATTTGATTGAACCCCCACCTGAGGGACTACCCGTTTGTCTAGACTCCAGTGCACTACCTTGCGACATTGCAGTGAAAAATTGCATTTGATAGTTTGTGCAGTGTAAAATAACAATCAAATCCAATATGATTCCAGCCCAGATAATGGCAGCGATATTTATGCTGACGATCTATCATTCTCAGGGTAAACTATAAATTTTCGTTTTTTTCTCTATGTACGTTTTGATAAATCTTGTAAAAAAAGGCTTAGAAAGATTTTTTTTAAACTTCTAAATTACAGATAGCTTTTTTTAATATTATAATATTAGGTCCTGAATGAAATGTCGTTTTTCTATGAAATTATTTCGTTTGATTAAAATACAGTAGAACCTCGATTATCCAGACTAATTTAAGGTTTTAAATGCATAACCGCCTCTCTCCACATAGTCAAATTGTTCAGCAATATAGCAACTATAATATTAGAATAATTTGCAAAGGGAACACAAAACGCTTGTATGGTGAAAGGGCGGTAGGTCAGTGTTCCCTGGCTCGTGATTCGTGCATTTAGATTGTGGCGGTTTTGAACTTCACATATGATGGAGAGAGGCGATTATGCATTTTATCGTCATTTTCGATGTCGATTTTAAATGGCTTAGAGGTAATTTTTTGTTGGTTGGAAGATTGCAGGGCGTAGAACGTAAGAACCGGATCATTAATCAATCATTATCTCAAAAATGAAAGTATATGGATAGAGGCGGTTATGCTTTTACACCCCTCAATTGGCAGGGTTGTGGAGTCGGTAAAAAAAAGTTCGACTCTAGCATTTACCAAAACCACGACTCCGACTCCGACATTGACCAAAAAAACGACTCCGACTAAAAAAGTTGAATATCGTCACTTTTTTTTGCCCAATTTTCCTATTGATGTGTATTCAATTAATTATCAACCCTACCAAATTCGGTCAGTAGCCAAATTTGACATATTATATGCAAAAATAAAAAGTTAAAGCTTTTCAAAATTTCCGACTCCGAGGACGACTCCGGCCAAATCGCCGCGACTCCACGACTCCGACTCCACAGCCCTGCTAACTGGGGATGAAGATAGTCCGGATAAGGACAAATCCGGATAATCGAAAAAATCATAATTGACAGGAAAAGACAAGTAAATTCAGTATAAATCATTTTTATTTCTTATTATATAAAATTACTTTTTATTGAAAAAAATCAATTATCGATTTCTGCTTAAAGCTAGCGTTTCTTTTCGATGCTGCCAAATCACGAATACTTTTAAGACACATAAGTTGTCTTGAATAGCACTCTTCTTGACTCTCTAGCCACTTCATGGCGACATCTAGACACTGAAAAGCTTCAGAATGTGTAGGACCAATATCTCCCAGATGCTATCGAGATGTTCGTCTTTGTATGAACCACATAAGAATACACTCTTCAACTGCTTCATTTCGTGATTGCATAACTTTACAACATGAGCTTCCATCTTCTGACATTAAACAATTAATCACTTTTAGGGTGTTCACTGTCAATACTTGGTGGAAAGGCAAAATTTATTTGATCAAGACCGGTTTCGCTCATGGCGATCAATTGACAATGCTCGCCATGAGCGAAACCGGTCCTGATCAAATAAATTTTATGTAGAAAAAGTGCTAAAAATGTACTATTTTTATAAAACAATTGGTAAACTTCAAGATTTTTTCAATTAATTTTTTTATATCCGAGATCGTTGACATTCCGACACCATATTTATTAGACAAAGAACGTCCCGATTCACCAATTATATCCAATTTATCTTTTAATGAAACAACGACACGTTTTCTTTTTGTTGTAATATCCGTAATATTAAAAATAAATATTTAAACCGTGATCAATTTTTCAAGGAACAAACGTTCAATGCGTATCGAATTCGGACGATGACTGACCCATATTTTACAAAAGACTTATTGTTAGAGCAAATGCAACGTACAAAATATTAAGACTGCATTCTATCACGTACGTAAACAGTGGACGCAATTCGCCACGTGCATATCGGTAAATTCAGTGACGGCTGGTGACGGGGTGTTGGGGGGTGCAAAAGGAAGATTCAACTATTTTTCCGTACTACGGAAGAGAAACAGTTGGTATTGCGAACATCTGAATTGAAAGTCCATGCTGTAGAAGTGTTTTAAAATCCCATAAATAGGAAAGAACTCTTGCAAAAACGGTTGAATCTTTCTTTGCACCCCCCAACACCCAGTCGCCAGCCGTCACTGGGTAAATTTGTAATATTTTTGTTTATTTTGACCAATCCGGATAATCGAGGTTCTACTGTATTTATTTATCAAAACTTAGTCCAAAATATAATGACCCTTATCCACCTATCTATCAAATATTCAATCCTTTATCGTAATGTTCAGATGGTTTTGGGGCATAATACTCTGATATGCCGATTTTTTTTTAAACTATGTCCGCTCCCAACTTGGAGCACATATGAACTCCTCACGGAGTTTATCTCAACATATATTTTTCCACGAGAACTGCTTGTTACTCAGTTGCTCAACCTCTCTACTTCGAAGAGAGTAGAGATGGAAAGGATACGAGGACTAGTGATTAGTTAATCGCTGTCACTATGCGTCGCTCTTTGGTATCGGAAAGGTGGGAAGGGATTTTCAACAACACTGACACCCATGCCTTTGAACAGATTTATCGACTGAAAAAATTGAAACCGGCGAATCCGGCACGCATGCGCCGTTGACACTGCGCCACGGACCGGACCAGACCGATTTTTATATTCTTTACCATTTAAAAAAGTGTTGCATCGATCGAAACAAATGGTAAGTAATTGGATGAATTGGATGTCCGGTGATTATGGTGGGTGACATATTTATATACTCTTCCTCCGTCCCAGGCTATTAATTTTTTTTCTTTAGCGGTGCGTCATCTTGCCGCCAAAGCCTTCGTGCACAATCGTGCAAATAAAAGCTAATCGGCCAGTGCAAGTCTTTTTTTATTTCTGCATCTAAACCAGTGGCTCTCACGTAAAATTGTGCTGTGGCCGCATATACAGAAATTTCTGGTGGCCGCACCAAATTTTATTATTCTTAGCTGTGAAAGTCATACGAGATTAACTCGATGGTAAATAATGTATCAGTTGTGAACAAAATCAACGATAAATAACATACACGCAGCCCAGTGACGGCTGGTGACGGGGTGCTGGGGGGTGCAAAAGGAAGTATCAACTATCTTTTCGTACTACGAAAGAGAAACAGTTGGTATTGCGAACATCTGAATTGAAAGTCCATGCTATAGAAGCGTTTTATAATCCAATGAATAGGAAAGAACTCTTGCAAAAATGGTTGAATCTTCCTTTGCACCCCCCAACACCCCGTCACCAGCCGTCACTGACGCAGCCCAAGATCTCTTTTTTTTTCAATTCTGACCTGAAAAAATCTGATCTTGCCAGGGATTGAACCCGTGCCCCCTGATTGATAGGACAAAGCTCTTGGCACTAGACCACAGGGACCGACTAATCACTAATCCTGTCCTAGTCCTCGCATCCTCTCCATCCCTACTCTATTCAAAAAAGAGGGGTTGAGCAACCGAGTAACGAGCAGTTCTCGTAGAAAAAAAACATACATTGAGATAAACTCCGTGAGCTGTCCATATGCTCCAAGTTAAGAGCAGATATGGTTAAAAAAAATATAAAAATAAATAAATTTGAATTTTTTACTTTTCCATGAGTGTTGTCGCTAACGGTTCCATGACAAATCAGAACATGACTTTTCAGAATATGACAATTCAGAACATGACTTTTCAGAACACGACTTTTCAGAACATGACTTTTCAGAACATGACTTTTCAGAACATGACATTTCAAAACATGACAATTCAGAACAAGACTTTTCAGAACATGACATTTCAGAACACGACTTTTCAGAACATGACATTTCAAAACATGACAATTCAGAACAAGACTTTTCAGAACATGACATTTCAGAACAAGACTTTTCAGAACACGACTTTTCAGAACATGACATTTCAAAACATGACAATTCAGAACAAGACTTTTCAGAACATGACATTTCAGAACAAGACTTTTCAGAACAAGACTTTTCAGAACACGACTTTTCAGAACATGACATTTCAAAAAAGTCATATTCTGAAAAGTCTTGTTCTGAAATGTCATGTTCTGAAAAGTCATGTTCTGAAAAGTCGTGTTCTGAAAAGTCATGTTCTGAATTGTCATATTCTGAAAAGTCATGTTCTAATTTGTCCGGTTACCGTCGCTAACGACCCGGGTTTCGCCTCGCCATCTTCTGGCATTTCAAGTGAACGAATATACTTGAACTGACGTCCGTGCACTTGAAATGCCCGATGATGCCGAGAGGCGAAACCCGGGTCGTTGGCGACAAAACTCATGGAAAAGTACAAAATACAAACAATTCAAATTTGATATTGAAATTCCATCAAGCACCCTTAGTCGAAATCCTCAATTAATTAATAATAATAGATTAAAGATATTATACGTCGACGTGCTTTTTTATTTTGACTTCATATAAATAAATAGAAAGAAATATTTAAAGTTAATTAAATTGGCGATAAACTCAGACGATTTCATGTGAATTGACCAGAATATTTACTTAAATAACAAATTTGTTTTCTTTTCCATTAGCCGTCCCAATGAAGGATTTGACCGGCTGGGAATATGAAATGAATCCAGATACCGACATAACATTAAATTGCCACTTGAAAGATTCCACGCAGAACATCCATTATTGGATGGAAACGATTGCCCAGATGAAATTGGATGATGAGTGTGTTACCATTTATTTTACATGTCGTAGCATTGAAAGGGTTGACTTGTTTCATTTGTCACGCACTTCTATAGTGTTTTTTTTTGTGAATTGCTTGAATTTTTACTTTTCCATGAGCTTTGTCGCTAACGACCCGGGTTTCGCCCTTCGCCATGTTCAGGCATTTCAAGTGCACGGATGTACTCGAACTGACGCGTAGTAAACAGTTGGTATCGTTTATATACAAAAATATAAGTAGATCACTAAGTAAAATATCTGCATCATCGAAAAACATCATTTAATGTGCGTATTTTTCATAAATCTTTACAAAAATTCTGTCCCGTGACCATATATCCATAATTTACCAAAACTTCTTCACGGTTAAACTGTTTCGTTAGTGTAATTTTAAATGAATCAACTTGATCCAAATACTAATTTTACATTTATTCCCACTTAGTAAAAACCCAAATTAGCTTTCACTTCGAGAAATACATCAAATCAATGTGTCACATTTAATTCTTGATTAGTATCGCCGTACCGGTACGGCAGTAGTATGTTGTCATCTAAAGGATCTTTTTATAAGGACGCTTAGTTTTGAAATGTAAATAAAACAAGTTGTTTGTGAGATTTCGACTAAATTTTAATTTCATTTGTAAGTATATTTTACGGCATTAAATATGGAATATAGCATCAAATGTCTGCCAATATCCATTCATTATAAAATGGGCCATGTCGCTAAGGTTGACTTTTTTGACAAATTTGGGTAAACTTCCAACTGCTCCAGAACCCAATCAGGCGTTGTCTGCGGTCGTTTACCTGAAGTTCATCGGTTAGTTGGATTTTATACGGGTGCAGACATAAGGCCCGATTCAAAATTCGCCAAGTTGAAGTCGCAGAAAAGCCAAGTTCTTGTGAACAACGAGAAATAAGCTGCCTTGGGTTTTCCTGTACACTTTCACACACAGCAGCAATGTTTTCACCAGATATTGTATTTTGATGACGTACAGGTAGGTGTTGGCCGATTATTTACCAAATTGGTTGACTCAAATTTGGCCACTAAACAATGAATAATCTACTCAGCAGGACAAAGTAACATACTTTGAGCGTCCCTATTGAAATACCCTATATTATCTATTGCCATTCTCTTATTGTTTATTGAAATGTTATTATTTTTTCATATTTTGCAACTAGAGGTGTCAATCGGTGATTTTTGGTAGTCAAATTATTTTTATTATATGTTTGAAATAAGCAAAAGCGTTTCACAAAAAGGCTAATATTTAATAAGAAATGAGAAATAAACGACATTCTCTGTTCACATCGGCAGGAAGTATTTATGGCATCATTATTGTGTCATCTTTGTTTAAGCATGGATCAGGGTTGACAAAGGCTCAATTTGAATTTTTTTTTTATTTTTGGCCGTATGTGCGAATGGTCGTAAGTCGAGGACTAGGGCATGCAATTTACCGTCAAATTCCAATAACCGGTAAACGGTAAATAATTTTACCCATTACCGGTTTACCAGTAAATGAAACAAAATAGGTAAAAATAAATAAAATAACTATATGTGGGCTACTTTTACTAAAAACGGTATCCTAAAACGTAGAGAATTTAAAATACGTTTCATGAAAATAACCATGTCATGAAATGTAAAGTTAAAATACGACTGTCTAATATTTGGTTTACCTGTCTGTGAAAAGTTTATTTGTTATATTAAATATTCCATATGTATCAAAATCATTAATTGTATCAGGATCACTAAGATAATTAATCACATCGGAATATATCGTTCTTCTTTCCTTTATTCGAATTATTAGCTGTTCTTTAAGTTCCGTGGCTAAAAAAGAATTGAATTAAGACAGTTCATCAAGCATAAATTTCAATGTTATGTCAGCCGTATATAGATTATGTCTTCACGACACAGAGCGTCTACAGCTACTTTTACTGGTTGTCATGCCGATATTATGTCCGAGATCTTATCAAATTCGATTCCGCATGCATATCACAATAAACTTTCGTTATAATATGCCTGTATCTGTCCTCAATTCGCGATAAAATCATTTCCATCATTGATGGTGTATTTTGGCCTATTTACCGGTAATGCAAGCCCTATCGAGGACTAACTGTATATACTTCCAATACCTATTCGTCTCATGAATCAAAATAATTATTATAATTCTAGAATCTAGTTATTCTTGAAAAAATTATCAATGGCAGTTGCATTGAAACTTTTTACTGATTTTATTCAGAATGTGTCATAAACCTCATAAGGACCAATGTCTTATTTATTTATTTATTATTTATTTATTCATAAAAAATACAAATCATTGCATTACAGCTTACGCCAATACGCCATGCATTTGACAAATGTTTTTACATATACATACGTACTTGTATATGTTACAGTGAAACTGTATTCTCAGTGAAAATGTATCAAGTAATAGATTTGTATGACAACATGATTTCACTGGTCACGATCATTGAAATTACTGGCCCAAGTCCATGATTTGCCGGCCTAAAATATTGGTTTGCTTCAATGAAACAAAATCAGCAAGTAGTCCCTTTCATAAAAAGAGAACCAAAGAAAAACAGAGACAAACATTGGGCTGACGGGTCGTCTTAGCTGGGCGAGGCGATCCGGCGCGGCTTTGAAAGCGGCAGAGTTTTAAAATATCAAACGGTCCTCGCCCATGCAAGTGTCATACGTGGGCGAAGCGATCCGGTCAGGACGGCATATGTCGCAAGTCGCCTCAAGTGCGCACTCATGGCGCACGCGAATCGCTTGAAAATATGAAACGGTCCAAGCTCACCAGAGCGTTAATTGCGTCTGGCCGAGCGATGGCACATAAGACCTTTGATCAACTACGTTTTAAATTGACTGGATTCGCCTAAATTCTCTTGCCGGTTCGCGTCGCTTACCTAAGACACGGGGTGAAGATAGGGCGGTCAAATTTAATTTCAATGACAGCCTGGAGAAGAATATATTTTCACTGAGAATACAGTTTCACTGTAACATATACACATAATAAAAATTACAAATTGTAATTATAAGAACAGAGAGAAAAAATTTATATAATCACATTAGAAATCTTGTACAGTTGGCACTTTCTATTGGTATGTGAATGATTTTTCTTTGTTTTAGTACTACGCACGTGGTCTTAGAAGAAGGAGATGGCGATAAGAAGACCTTTCTGTTCAGAATTGAATCTGACTACTCCAATCATAGCTCAGTGGGTGGATACATAGAAATCTATTGTAAGTAAAACACAATTACAGAGTAATAATTCGACAATTGTATCAAATGTTCTGGATTAGTTTGCCGATTGTTATCCTTTTATAACGATTCCCTTTTATAACGTTTTATTTATTATTAACCCTCCCCATACTGTGCTAAAAACTTCCGCGAGCTCCGGTGATATGTATTTACTACACCATATGAAAAAGTTATTTAAAAACCGGAAAAATGTGAATATTTCTAGACATTGCTTTGATTGACTATGGTTGAAGTTGAAATATAACAATTTTTGTAATCTAAGTGTCTGAAAAGAAGAAAAAAACATCGCAATTAGCTGCCGCTCCGACGTCTTCACCCGTCGGCAGTCGAATTCGTAATGACGAAATGAATGGCTAGTTCGAAGTCGATCACTTCTACGCATGCGCTTTCGCGCCGGAGCTGAACACCTGCAAGAGTACGCTCGCACTCGCGCTTACACACGCGCATAAATTGGAATACGTTTGTGTGTATGGGTGATTCTTTGCCCGATTCTTCCACTAATTATTTATTTCCATCGCTGGAAATGAATAACCATACATAACTGTAATTTTATTTAATACGTAATAACATTACTGAGGAATACAAAAATTCTCAGATCAGTATCTATTATATTTAATAGAAATATTCTCATTATTAGAGTCGAGTTGTAGTAAATACATATCACCGTGCAGCGAAGGTTAATACCAGGGCTGTGGAGTCGGTAAAAAAATTCCGACTCCAACAATGACCAAAAACACGACTCCAACTCAAAAAGTTGAATATCGTCGACTTTTTTTTGCCTAATTTTCCTATTGATGTGTATTCAATTAAATATCAACCCTATTAGGGACTCCAATTACTCGACATTTCAACTACTCGAGTATCGAGTAGTAAAATATTAAAATACTCGAGTACTCGAGTATACTCGAGTAGTTTCAGATGAACCAAAATATATGTTATTAATTCAAACTTGTGTCTATAAATAGATAATAAATAAATTAATAAGCTTATTTTATTCTATTATTACATTTATTTTAATTTACGAAACATATATTTCAAAAATAATAGAGACTTAAACGACCGAAATTCTAATTTGGTTCGAAGTTTTGTTTTTTTATTCCACCAGTACAAAAAACTTACTCTGTTGCCGTGGACCTCGGTTTATAAATTAACAATCAATTAAATTGTGCTATGTAGTTTTTCTATCCGCTGCTTAAGACACAACAGAATTTGGAATTAAACCTACATTTATATATAACGAGTATTACTCGAGTATTTTTCAAATTACTCGAGAATCGAGTACTTGAAAAATGGACGATTATACTCGAATTGGAGTCTCTAAACCCTATCAATGCGGCCAAAAGCCAAATTTGACATATTTAATGCAAAAATAAAAAGTTCAAACTTTTCAAAATTTCCCTCTCCGACTACGACTCTGGTCAAATCGTCGCGACGACTCCACGACTCCGACTCCACAGCCCTGATTAATACATTGAAAAATATATATAGTCATTATTTCACCCACTTGTCTCTTTATTTGTACACGTAAATTAAAATATTTTAATATTTTTAGAATCGGGACAGGCAACCAGGTGCTCCGACGCTCGATCGGACCATGTAGTGGAAAGATGCTTTCCACTGTCTCAACAATTATACAAAACTATGTTTTTTTTTTAAGATGGTTTAAGTTTTTCACACTTAAACAATAAATGTTAGTCGTTCATGTCGTTGTCTATGACTATTCAAACTAAATATGTATGTCAAAAACATGACTATAAATTGTACTTTTTCGTGAATTCAAAAAAATTATTAACCATCGAGTGTTTACATTTCTCGATTCATATTAATCTGGATAAATTTAAGGTCATCTTGTCAAAACAAAAAAATAATTAGAAATAATCACAACACATTAAAATAAATTTTAAGTATTTTATATTCATGATATAGATATATTGATGTTAGAATTAGAAAACCATTGTATTGGTTAGACTTACGGTAAATTATGTATATATATATGGTCACGGGGAAGAATCCCAAACCTCTCGAGCTAAGCTCAAAGAATTTATACATACTGTCTTATAATTTGACGTTTTGACTTTACTCTTTGGAGTTCTTTTGGAGTGTTATAAAATGTGGAATCAAAATGATTAAATCTGAAGCATATGACTGATTATTGTACGAGTACTGAATAATAAACTTATGTGACTGTCTCTATCTGTATAATATTACAATTTGTGTAGTTTGTGGTTGCATTTTTGCTCCTGTAAATTAAAACAACTCGATTTTTATACTTATTGCGAAGTATTCTTTAGGATCTTTTATTAAAATAAATTTAAAAATTAAAGATGAAACATTACAAAAAAAATCGTAAGCCTTACGTTAATTTCATTTAATACGCGCTTATTTTTCATAAATCTTTATAAAAATTCTGTCCAGTGACCATATATCTATAATTTACCCATTATTTTATATTCACGAGATACATATATTGATGTTAGAATTAGTAAACCATTGTATTGGTTACACTTACTAATAGATCGACACAATGTAATCTTTAATGTGTCGTACAATTATATTCTACATATTATAATCAATATATAATCAACTCAATCAAGACCAATCAAGACCAATATGATTACTATGACGCTAATAAATAACTCTATACAGTAGAACTTCGATTATCCAGACTAATTGGGGATGAAGATAGTCCGGATAAGGACAAATCCAATAATCGAAAAAATCATAATTGACATAATAGCTATTATATAAAATTACTTTTTATTGAAAAAATCAATTATCGATTTCTGCTTAAAGCTAGCTTTTCTTTTCGATGCTGCCAAATCACGAATACTTTTAAGACACATAAGTTGTCTTGAATAGCACTCTTCTTGACTCTCAAGCCAATTTATGGCGACATCTAGACACTGAAAAGCTTCAGAATGTGTAGGACAAATATCTACCAGATGATCATAAGAATACACTCGTCAAGTGCTTCATTTCGTGATTTCATATCTTTACGCCAAGAGCTTCCATCTTCTGACATTAAACAATTGGTAAACTTCAAGTTTTTTTTTATATCCGAGATCGTTGACGTTCCGACACCATATTTATTAGACAGAGAATGTCCCGATTCACCCCGTTTCAAAGCATCGATTATATCCAATTTGTCTTTTAATGAAACTATGACACGTTTTATTTTCGTTGACATATCTGTAATATTAAAAATAAATATTTAAACCGTGATCAATTTTTCAAGAAACAAACGTATCGAATTTGGACGATGACTGACCCATATTTTACACAAATGCAACGATCTAAATATTAAGACTGCATTCCATCACGTACGTAAACAGTGGACGCAATTCGCCACGTGCATATCAGCAAATTTGTAATATTTTTGTTTATTTTGACCAATCCGGATAATCGAGGTTCTACTGTATTATAATTTACAGTAATTACAATGTATGGAGTTTATAAAATTATGTAACCGACGTCTCCAGGTCGATACTGGAGCTTCCATCCTTGTCTGGCATGGATGCTTCGCTCGCACACTAAAGTAGTGAAATTCGCCAGTCATTGTCAGTCACCTTAAGTCGTCAGTCAAGTCCCTCCTGCTCATCGTAGAGTAGGAGATCGTTAATCATTATCGAATTGGTCCTGCAATTAAATATAACTTCTGTATTAAATTCGTTAAGGTAAATGTACCAGTAGCTGACCGTTTAAGAGAAAATTTCAACAAAAATAACGATTAAGGTTTAGGATTGTACCGAATGATGGCAAAGAAAGTATACTCATATTGGATTATATGTCTTAACCGTTCAGACGCCACGGCGTGCAAGCACGCGATTACGAGCTTATTAATGAATAAATTAAATATTTTTAAATGTAATATTATGCAGAGACACCTTTTGAAGGCAATGTGATTGTTAGAATACTCATATGTTGAACCGTTTTCATTTTATTTGAAGTTGGGCTAACAGGTGTCATTAGGGCTGGCACCTTATTATCGCAATGATCCCTCGATTGATAGAGCGCATCAGAGTGAGAAGAGAATAGCTAAATATCTGTAAGTGCGTGTAGACACACAAAGCATTTTGTGCTATTTATAAAATATAGTTTATTATAAAAAAAATAACTTTCCAGTTATAACAAAATAATTCTTATTTATTCATAAATTACATTATTTTTTTGTGGTAGCCCTCGATGCAATTTGTGCTACCTATATAATTTCATATTTTTTATTATAATATTTATTGTTTTTGGCAACCCTAGAGATGTTTTTTAAATCTTGTACTTTTTATATATTTTTTCACTTTTCTATGAAAATCACTAATAACTTGAGTATAAAATTATTTCCGGGTATGTTACGTGGCATTTTCATGGAAAAATCGATGATTGAAAATGGTGGCGCAAAGCCAAAATCCATGGAATTGGCTTGGCGTTTAAAGGGTTAATTAATATTATGTAACATAAAATTATGAGCCTGTTAAAAGTTGTGTGAAATTATTTAAAGCCATGTTCCTGTTTCAGTAGTTGACCATCTCACATATTGAAAAATCCAGTAGTTGACCATGTCTAATCAGGGGGCTTTATAGTGAACTTTCTGTCAGAGTTGCCTCAGGGCTTTCTGTCACACCACTCTTGCTTGAATCAAGTAGCAATAAGTGGTTCAGGAATAAGGTACACACCGTTTCTAGATTGATCACTTAAGAAATTTGAAATAATACACTTTCCTCGCTAGGTGTTGTTTTCAAATGGCCACCCTGGCACTCCATTGGCTATATGGTGATGTGTTAGTGGCTCATTCCGACCACAGATGCCTTAACTTGTCTGAACTTTACAATTTAGAGCAATCTCGCATCTGCATTTCTTATAATACGGTAAGAAAAATAACAATGTATTTTAATTCTACATAAATTATTTTATATATTTGTTGATAGCTATCTCGGCTTACGCCCTCGTCAGAACTAGGTTTATAACGTGCATTAGAACAAGCTTATATACTTTGGCTAGACAGGGTACACTATACATCTTCTTCTCTGTTCCACCATCTTAATTTTATATGGAAAAAATAAGTTATTGATTTGGTGTATTCATGAAGTGAAAGCTAATCTGGGTTTTTTTTTACTAAGTGGGAATAAACGTAAAATTAGTAATGCATCATGGAATTAAAATACATTGCTATTTTTCTTACCGTATTAAATATAACGGAGTTCTAACAAGTATCCGGTCCTTGGCGCAGTGTCAACGGCATTGGCTTGCGTGCCGGATCGCCCGGGTTCGATTCCCGGTACGAGCGGATTTTTTTCAGTCGAAAATTTGTTCAAAGGCATGGGTGTTTGTGTTGTTGAAAATCCCTTCACACCTTCCCGATCCCAAAGAGTGACAGCGATTCACTAATCACTAGTCCTCGTATCCATTCCATCACTACTCTCTTTGAAAAAAGAGAGGTTGAGCAACAAATGTTGAGATAAACTCCGTGAGGGGTTCATATGCTCCAAATTGGGAGCGGACATGGTTAAAAAAAAAAAACTAAATGCCTATCGATCAATAAAATGCATTTCTTATTTTGGGCAATTTTATTCTCAAAAGGTCAACTACTGGTACATGATCAACTACAAGTACATTTACCATACTTGTGTTTTCTATTACTGTCTCTATAATTGACATTATTCTGTAATATTTCATCTCAATTAAAATCCGTGTCTAAATAAACTAGCCGACTCAATTAAAGAGTAACGGTCCATCTACTACCGAGCGAAATCTTTTTATTAGAGATACCCGTCTCCCCATCCTGTCCGTAAGTTCCATCACCGAACGCCGTGGACGGATGCTGTCTGTCTGTCCAAACGAGACAAGTCACGGTGTTCTCACATCACAATATACGTTTAATTATTACACTGTTTTAAAGCTGAAACTTCGGAGAAGTAATTTTTACAATTATTCGTGTTACTGATACTGCCTACCTAAATTTTGAAAATACACTTGGGCCTCGTATAACATGGCTTTATACAACACGCTTGATATAACACGGTTTAAGGGGGAATAAAATACTTATTGGTGGAGAAAGTTTTTAAGACATGGATATTCATGACATCCAAGAAATATTGGAGCATTATTGGAGGACAAAGAAGAATTAGTCGAAATGTTGGTTGAACCTACCACAAATAAAGACTTAGAAAGTAGTTGCAGCGAAGTAGCTACATGTTTCACATTAAAAACAATGAATGACAACTTGGAATTGGTTTTTCTTTTTATTGAAAATGGACCTATAATGGAAAAAAGTTTGAAATTCAAGAGGGAATACGTAAAGATGTAAAAGCTAAAAACAAACAATCGCTTATTACAGAATTTTCGATGATGAAAACTCACAACCTATCTCGAAAAAGAGTAAAACATATAGATATAGAATGATTGGTATATTATGTAATTAAAGTTTCTTTCAATAAATATGTAAATTTATATTTGTTTATTTAAAAAAATTAAGTAAAATATTGCATTTTGGAACGCAAACCCTAATTTTGTATGAACTTCAAACCTTGTATAACATGGATTTGTATAATTCAAAGTTTTTGTGGAACCATATATCTCGATAAACTAAGAAATTCTTTATTATGTCACCATTTAAGAACGCCTTTCAAGTAATTAGAAGAGGATAGAAAATGAAACCTACTCTATGTAAATCATTCAAAAAAACATTGTTCAAAATTTTCTTTTCAAACAAATGATTTATTGAAATTAAAATCCACATAGAAGTTATAATCCAATAGTCTATATTAAAAATTTAACTTTAGAGACCTCTAATTTCTAATGTTTTTTTCAGATTAATACATAGCTTTAATAATAAATTATTTTTATTGAAAAAATCAATTATCGATTTCTGTTTAAAGCTAGCTTTTTTTTCGATGCTGCCAAATCCAGTTTTTAGTAGCTACGACGAGGATGTGAACCGATACGTAAAAGACGAAGTTTTGGTCGTCAATGGTGGAGTGAAGGTCTCTTGATGTTAGGTTACGCAGAGCGCTGATGCAATAGCCTCGAGTGGTCAATTATTTTTGTTTTTATGGTGTACTAATTTTTTAATTTATACTCAAAGCTAGGTCAAACGCTTCATGTCCGATTGGTGGTCGTCGTCTGGAAGTTCTCTGCTACGAGTCGGGATGTCGTCTTCTTCTGCTGGTCCGGGTCTTGCGATGTCGTAGACCAGTGGGTAGTCTATTAGGGAGGGAAGGAAGGTAAGAGTAGCTAGGGCGGGTCTTGAAGTAAGACGTCCAGCGGCCTAGGGTGGTTGTAGTGGGCAAATTTAATATACTCGTGTATTAGTGATTTTATCAAAATGTTCGGTTGATTTATCATGTCTTTGGTAAGTGTGGTCTTGAGCTTATGGGTGTGTAGTTTGGTAAATTATGGATATATGGTCACGGGACAGAATCCCAATCCTCTCGAGCTAAGCTCAAAAAATTTATACATACTGGCTTATAATTTGATGTTTTGACTTTACTCTTGTGGATTATTTTATTATTATTAAAATGTGGAATCAAAATGATTAAATCTGAAGAATATTACTGATTATTGTATGAGTTCTGAAAGAAGAATTTGTTTTTTAATATTAGCCTATAGTAAAATTATTCTTTTTATTTTAAGCAAATAATAAACTTATGTGACTGTCTTTATCTGTATAATATTATTATTTGTGTAGTTTGTGGTTGCATTTTTGATTCTGTAAATTAAAACAACTCGATTTCTTACATATTGCGAAGTGTTCTTTAGGATCTTCTTTTATAATAAATTTAAAAATTAAAGACGAAACATATCAAACAAATTCGTAAGCCTTACATTCATGTCATATAATGTGCTTATTTTTCATAAATCTGTACAAAAATTCTGTCCCGTGACCATATATATATCCATAATTTACCGCAATCTGATTGGCCGGTGATTTTCGGGAAGTTTATGATCCTTGCCCGGCTTGGGAATGAGGATAACGTCAGCGATTTTCCATGCGGCGGGAAAATGTTGCATTTCCAGACACGCAGTGAGTTCAAGCACTCCGTTTTCTGGGTCATGCTTGATCGCTTTGTTAGAGATTTCATCTGGGCCGGGAGCTTTCCGTTTTGCGAGGTGCTTGATGCGTGTCTCTATCTCGCTCGTTATAGCGGGTTCGATAGGTGTGCGACAGAGAGGCGCGTGTGTATCCGACATGATAACCGCGTATCTAGCGGTTATCGTGTTTACGCGTTCTATGAGCTCTAGATCTGTTGTGTCTATGATAGAGGTCTGCACGGGCTCGGGTCTGGCCCGCGGGTAACGAAGGTTTAGATTCGGGCCCGGGCCGGGCTCGGACGCAAGCATACAACAACATATAACAAAAGTCGAGCTATTTTCAAATGAGCTCACCATTATCGTAAATCTAAATTTAATAGTATAATAAAATTCACGTACTCGTATTGGTCTTCTTTTCGACGCCTTGTTCGTTATTTAAAAACCTTCTCTTATAAGCACCCATTCGAAAGTACAAGATGCATTGTTCTTAAGTTAATGACTTCTGACGCCAAAACTGAAGTTTGGAGAATATATTTCTTCAGTAAAAACCATGGGAAAAAGTGTGGAAATTATTTAGTGACATCATAAAGGTGGCTACAAACAAAAAAGCTGGATACGTTGAGTGTATAAAATGTAAATGCATTTTCAGCTTCAAACAAAAACTAATTCTAATTAGAAAGAAAAAATTATTAGAAAAAAAAAATGATTTTTTTCGGACAAGGTTGAAAAATGTCGGGCTCAGATCGGGTTCGGGTAAGATTTTTGGAAATGAGCCTCGGGCCCAGGCCAGAGGTCTTCGGGTACGGGCCGGGTGAAAATTAAAAATTTCGGTCCGTGCAAGCCTCTCGTTTATGAAGGTTGGTGAGAATTGATTTTCTATAGCAGTGCTCCGTAACCTTTTTTCTTCCGCAGTACACCAACGTGTTTTCCAAATTTTCACGGCACACTTTTTTTTAATCTCTGAAGCAGCTCTGTTAATTGTATGCCAAAAGGAAAAAAATATTCAGTGCTGTGATCAAAAGATTATATGATCTCTTTTATTCAATAACAATAAAATTGTATTTAATTTACTCTCAATAAAAGGTGGAATGGCATGATAAAAAAAAGCTCTAAGACATTTTTTGTACTTATTCCACATTAATCATTCAATGTGTAAACTTTTAGTATTCATAAATCATTGTTTTTCATCTTTTTATTTTTCCATCAACAGATAAACTTCTTTTTGTCTATGGTATAGAACTATACTTTTTGTCTATGGTAACACACTAATCCTCGGAGATCGTTGTCGTTATTCGCATTTACAAATTAAAAACTGTTCAAAATGGATATCAAAATAGAACCAGACGACGAATCGTTGTCTCATTATGTATGGCAGAACAGCAACCGCGATGATCATCTTCAGAATGACATTCCAAATGAAGGTCTCTCGACTGGCTGCGTCGACCACACGCAATTGAAGCAAGACGAGCTAATGGCCGATGACGCTAACTGCGCGACCGAAGAGGTAATTGACCCTTAATTGTATACCTGTCACACGAAGTTTAGTTAAGATAAGCTCTTCTCACACCAAATATTGTTCCTCTATTATTAATTTTGGTTCGTTGCATATACTTAAAAGAGGGTAAATTTCCGACAGTTAGTTGATGCAATAAAAACATTTCGTGTACATTAACGACTTGACTCCTGAACTATTTTTCAAAATTTACCTTACCATAAGGTGTTTAGTATGAGTGTGTTCAAAGTCCACTCAGATCGTCCGACGTTCATAAATGACGTAGAAAACCTAATAAATAGGATCACACATATGTACATAGGTGCGATCGCCCGGTGTAATCGCGAGAAGGTGCGGGTCCCGGCTTAACGTTTGCCCGTCTGAGCGTGAAACAGTCGACCACCACTGCTACAATATCTTAAATTTCTATCTTAATATCGGTTGATAATGCTCGCCATGAGCGAAACCGGTCCTGATGAAATAAATCTCATGTGGAAACAGTTCTAAAAAATGTGTTATTATTTTTATTATAATGCCTTTCCACCAAGTATTGACAGTGAACACCTTAAAAGTGATAAGTAAACATGAACCAATAAAGAAAAATTTTGAAAAATTTGTAAATTCATGCAAACTATTTTTTCTCCAGGGTCAAACATTACAGTCGATGAAAGATTGGCTGGATTCCGAGGCAATTGACCATTTCGAGTCTTTATGAAAGACAAACCTGCAAAATATGGCATCAAAATCTGGACAGCTGCAGATTCCTAAAACGGCATATATATCAAATATACAAATTTATACCGGCATGGTCGATAATTTTAAAGAAGTCAACCAAGGATATAGAGTGGTGACAGACATTGTAAAGGAGTTTTACAGCTCAAATACAGGGGTACGTTTTTACGTCAATTCCTTTGGCGGAATATTTACTTTCTCAAAAACTCACGATTACCGGAAAATTGAGATAAAATAAGAGATTCCAGCTGAGTTCAAGCCAATTAAAGTCCGAGGCGTATTGAGTACCACATTTTTCACCAATAATTTGACTCTTGTGTCATATGTCCCAAAAAAATAAAGCCGTTTGTCTGCTGTCTTCGCAATATCAGGACGCTACAATACATGCGGAAGTAAGACAAAAGCCTGAAACCATCCTTTACTACAGGCATGGGCAACCTTTCCAAGGTCGGGGGCCGGATTGTCATTCCGTCTTCGAGTCAAGGGCCGGACCAAATTACTACACATAAGTTACATATATTTAATTCAATAAAACACGTTGCTACATCTTATATATTTTTTATTTATAAAGGGTCTTTTTATAAGGACGCTTAGTTTTGAAATGTAAATAAAACAAGTTTGCGAGATTTCGACTAAATTATATTTTACGGCATTAAATTAAAAGTAAAGTTTACTACAATGAAACGAAAGGACAAAATGACTGCCGAATATTCCTGTGTCAGACCGACCAGAAGGTGGCCATTCAGAATATTCATGGAAATTCTGTACATTTCGGCACTCAACGCATTTTTTTGTGGGTTATTAAATACCCAGAATGGAAGAAAAATGACGGGAGCAAATTGGAGTTATTCACAAGGAAGCTATGGACATGTTTCTCTCTCCAGAAATAACGACGGACTCTTAAGTCGGACCGGGATCAAATATTCGAGGAGTAAAAAAGACTGGGTGTGGCAGATTTTGTACTACATTAAGAATAAATCGTATTTTTTGCGACACGTGCACAAAGCCCGTATGTTTGATTCAAAGAATTGAAAAAAAGTACATCGTGTCCAAATTGTAATACTTTGAACAAAAACAACTGAAATGTTTCACAAAACCAATGTCAATTCTGAAAAATCAATTTTACATCACTCATTTACGAGCTGATTGAACACAGGTCGGGGATAAATATCCAATTTCTCCTATTTCATTGCAATGTAGTGTGATTAGGTTATGTCAATTTTATTTAGAAAGGCTCTTTGCTTCATTGTAAAAATTATATAATTTTTATGTGAGATTAAAAAGTGGCTTTTGATTGTTTTTCATAATGTTTTTTTTTGTCAAGTTTGACGACAAATTACAATCTTGCGCTTATTCTGGGACAGCTATATTATCAGGGGTAATTTATAAAAGTGGTCGATTCCAAAATATTTTTTTTCAGCTGCCAGTTTTAGATTAAGATTTTTTACATAATATCCGTAATAGCCTTAACTTAAAACATATTTTAAAAATATTTATAGTAAGTACAAACCTTTGAGGAAAAAGTAATGATGAAATATTCTCAGATTTTCAACAAATGGATTTGATTGACCACTTTCAAAAACTACCTCCTGCTTATTTGATTTTTCGAAAATTGATTATTTGTATATCTTGAAACGAAAGCATTCACAATCAAAATCATAGCACTGATGTGGCTATGCTAGATTATACTTCGAAATAATATCAACTTGCATTTTTACAATCAATCATGCAAATTTTTTGTAATTATCGAGAAGTTTTTTTGGTTGCCATGGAGAAACAAATAAAAATTCATTCTAGTATCTTTATTCAAATAAAATTCTTACAAATTCAATGAAGGTTTACAAGTTGCCTTTAATATTTATTTGAGATAAATGTGCTCCTGAACTTTGGTCAGAAATCGAATTGGAAGAATGTCGAAATTTATACGAAACATGTTCTAAAATACATTATGTGAAGTATGTACATCTAAATATTTAATTATTAAAACTAAAATTATTGATAAACATTTTGTTAATTAAACAAGCCCTGCTCGTGGTCCAGTAGTCAACGTCGTTAGTTTCCGTGACGGACAACCCGAATTCGAGCCGATTAATCGATTTTTTTCTTAGGCAATAGTTGTCTGTGGTGCTAAAATTCCCTTCATATTTTTATCTCAAAAAAGAGGCGCTAAGGTGAAAGTGATTAGTTAACCAGTATTCCTTTCCCAGTCCTAGTATCCAATCAATCCTTATTCTCTTAAGAACAAATAATTAATAAGAGTATCAGGTCCGTGGTGCAGTGGTCATCGTTCCCTGGTTCTAGTCCCAATACAAGAATATTTATCGATTCTGGTTGAATGAAACGAGTGTTTGTGTTGTTTCAAGTCCCTTCCCACCTTCCTTATATCACAAAGCGACGCATAGCGAAAGCAATTAGGTTGAACACTGATTCTGCTATTATTTACGATAGTATTCAATTAAAACATGGCGTCCTCATGAAGACATCTTTATTTATTATTTGTTCCATTATAAATGCCTGTTTATAAGTCTCTCTTCTTCTCTTTGCAGGTTGAGTTGTAAGCTAGTCTTTTTTTGATTTTCAATAGCTTTAATCTCGAATAATTCATTTCATGTCCCTTCGAAAACGTTTCAAAAACGCGTGTTTATTGTTACTGATTAAATTTTAAAGGGCTTAAGCTCGAATGCGTTCTTAGGTGTTTAGATAAATTAGATTTTTGAGCACATGTAAATTCGCAATGTTCACATTTGAATGGTCTTATACCAGAATGTTTTATTTGATGCCTTATCAAAGCAGAATTACGAGAGCATGAAAAGTGACACTGACCACATTTGAAAGGCTTTTTATTCGAATGAGTCGTAAGATGTTTATTCAAATTAGATTTAGTAGAACAGGTATACGGACATTGTTCGCATTTGAATGGCTTTTCACCCGAATGATTCATTTTGTGAATTTGCATAGAAAATTTTTTAGTACACGTATAATTACATTGGGCGCATTTGTGTGGAGTTTTACACATTTTTTTCATTTGGTGTTCTTTCAAGTCTGAAATTTGTTCGAATTTAAAATGACATATATCGCATTTAAATGCCATTACACTTGAATGTATCATTTTGTGTATTTTCAGGTAAGATTTTTGAACACACTTATAATGGCATAGATTACATTTGTATGGCTTTTCACCCGAATGTTTCATTTCATGTCTTTTCAATCCTGATACGTGAGCAAATGTAACCAGACACTGGTCGCATTTGAAAGGTTTCTCATTTGAATGCCTCGTTTTGTGTTTGAGCAAGCTAGATTTTTGAGCACACGTAAAATTGCATTGTTCACATTTGAATGGCTTTATACCTGAATGATTTACTTCATGTCTTTTTATGACATATTTACTGTCAGATGTAAACTGACACAGTTTGCATTTGAAAGGTTTCTCAACGAATTCATCGAATTTTGATAAATGATTTCTATAATTGGCCATTGTAAGTGTAAGAGGATTTGTTCTTTGTATAGATTTGTATCCACTTTGACCGCATTGGAATGTTTGTTCTCTTTCTTCATTGCGATGTGTGATAAGAGAACGAAGCGACGAGAATATATCAAAACAAACACTGCAAACGAAGTTTCTGTCATAGAACACTGTTCTTTCTAGTTTTAAAACCACCACAATCGGTTGATGTCTTAAATCTTCTCTTTTGATATTGAATTCTTCGATATCAACACCTGATATTGGAAAGGTTTCTTGATAAGAATTGGCAAATGAACTGTCGAAAGAAATAGAAGGATTGACCGGTGGAATCTAGAAAAAATACGGAAAATATGATTGGACTTAAACTCAGTAACAGAGCAGGCTCAGAAACTGAATTAATTTTACCATTTGAGCATAGACAGGCATCATGAGAAGTAGGGCTTGCATTACCGGTAAATAGGCCAAAATACACCATCGATAATTACCGGTAAATTGGAAATTTTATCGGTTTTTACCGGAAATGATTTTATCGCGAATTAAGGACAGATACAGGCATATTATAAGGAAGGTTTATTGTGATATGCATGCGGAATCGAGTTTTGTTTTTTTTCGACTCTGACAATAATAAAAATAATTACACATTTTTAGTACTTTTTCCACATGAGATTTATTTCATCAGGACCGGTTTCGCTCATGGCGAGCATTATCAATCATCAGTTGTACTAAAAATGTGTTATTATTTTTATTATAATGCCTTTCCACTAAGTATTGACAGTGAACACCTTAAAAGTGACTCTGACAATATTGATAGAATGTGTCATATCAATTTGTCACTTACAGGAAAAAAAATAGTTAAAGAACATGCAAACATCCTTGTACTAATGTTAACAAGCAAGCCTTTTAATTTTTACGACTTTTTTATTTTTATTTTATCAATTCTATATTTTTGTTTTGATTTTACGCGAAGATTAAAATTTGTAAATTTTGAAAACATAAGTAAAGATTGAGGGGAGGGATACATATTGAGATACCTCATTCAATAAAACAAATTTTTGAATTATTTATTGTTTAAAATACATATTTTTAGATTTTTTTTTGATAGCCATGAATAAAACATCAGTATGGCAATATTTCAATCGAGTGAAAGGTGACCAATCAGGAGATTGTAAAAAATGTGTTTGTTTCATTTACCGGTAAATAGCCGGTAATGGGTGAAATTATTTACCGTTTACCGGTTATTGGAATTTGACGGTAAATTGCAAGCCCTAATGAGAAGTAAAAACACAAGCTTCTGATAATGATAACAAAAATTATAGTGACGGTGATTAGCTTACCAATAGATTTGTCTTAGTCCTCGAATCATTCCCATCACTTTTCTCTTCAAAAACGAGAGGTTGAGCAACTGAATAAAAAGTTACGAGAATTAAGTTTAAGGGAAAGGATACGAGGACTGGACAGGACTAGTGGTAAGCTATTTGCTGTCTCTATACGCAATTCTTTGGGATAGGAAAGGTGGCAAGGTATTTTTAAAACACCCATTGCCTCCGAGCAGAATCGATTTATCGTCAGAAAAAATCTGTTCGTACGGGGAATCGAACACAAGCGGTCCGACACGGTAGCCAACGACGCTGACAACTGCACCATGACCAGGAAGGCGTTGTGCTTATTTCACATGAAATTTATTGGATCAGGACCGGTTTCGCTTATAGCGAGCATGTTGCCGATCATGCTCGCCATGAAAACATGAATGTGGAATGATATGAAAAACGATAAATAATTAAATGAAATAAATAATCACCTCTTCCTGTTCACTTTGATCATCATAATTTGAATGCACGCTGACATCAATTTGTTTTTCTGTTTTTAAGTGGTTCGCCATTGGGTCATGTTCGTTGAAATTACATTTTTCTAATTTTATTCCCACTTTTTTCTTTATTTTTTCCGTACGGGACCGGCAAAGCCTAAGAAGTTTGAATAATATATTTAATTATTTGATAAAGAAATTCAGTAATATATAAATCTTTAAGCCTTCGACAGCTGTCCTTGAAAAATAGCTTGTAAGCCAAAAGGGGGTCTAAAAAAGACCCCAGTGATATGGTGTTATTGACATAGAAGGTAATTAAATAATGATTGATTATGTTTTGACGTTTTTTTATACATCGTTCTATAAAACAATTTATATTAAAATCTATAATTTTCCTATAATTATTCAAATTTTAAGTCGCGCATTTATGAGACAACCTGATATAGTAACCTCACAACTGTATAAGTTGTGAAGTTTTAATCCTGGCAATTGGAAGCGACCGTTTAAATAGTTTTCGGCCTATACTAATCCGAGTTATCTTCTTTTTAGTTAATTGCGACGAAACTAGCCAATCAAAACCATATTTTACTACTGCAAAAGATGTTAAAAACAATGATTTAAGAATACCAAAAGTTTAAAAATTGTATCACTTATATTAAGATATATATTTAAGATAAAGTGGTGGTCGACTGTTTCACCCTCAGCCAGGCACAAGTAAATCCAAGGTTATTCTTTTTCCTAAGTCATTTCATACAAAATTGGATTTAATACCTCTTCTGCTTCGCGCTGTTTGTCATCGGTGAAAAGCTTTTCTTGTTTCACTTGTGCGTTGTCACTGCAGCCAGCCGAAACATCTTCATTTGGAATGCCAATCGTGTCATTCTGAAGATTATCATGGCGGTTGCTGTTCTGCCATACATAAGAAGACGAAGATTCGTCATCTGGCTCTATTTTTATATCCATTCTATGCGGTTATCGATTTGTGAGAGCGAAACATTTTTTCGAGAATCAATGACTATTGGCTAGGAATCATAGACAAAGAGGAATAAAATTCTTTGCATAGACAATTTTACTAGAATTATTAAAAATAATATCACTGTATTAAGAGAACTGACGCTATATAATACGCCAAAATAATAGTGTCTTGATTTTCATAATCTTTCATGCAAACTTTACGTGAATATGCTGGAGTTCACTTTCTTTAGTATGACTAAAGGTGTTTCTAGCCTAAAATACCCCATAAGTGCAGTATTTTGACGTAAATTGAATAAAAAGACCAGCGGTATGTTCAGTTGTCTTGAAGCTCCGTTGCTTATGTGTCGACATGTCGTAGACTTGAAATGTTGTGACTTGTCATTTGCTGAGTTGTATAGTCATCAAAAAATGTTATTGAGTTTATACCATAGGCAAGTAATGAAATGACTGTACGACAGAAACAATTATAAGGTTGTTTTAATTCTGAATTTTGAATTCGTTTACTTTAACTTTTTTGTTAAATTGAATTGAATTATCAAATGAAACGCTCAAGTTAATCTAGGGGACTCTTGTTACTTGTTTATATATAAAATACTTTTATTGTCTATGAAATACAGACTACAATACACTATATATTGTCTATGATAAAATCTTGCTTCATAAAAAGCGTTTGGCATATAGCTGCATCAAGCTTGAAATGGATATCAAAACAGAACCAGTTGATAATGTATCTTCTATGAATAAATCAGAAATAACTGAAGATGGCATTTGTTGCCAGAATAACACAAACCACCAATGGAACCGGAACAATTCATCAGATGACATATTCAAAGAACGTGTGAAGCTAGAACCATTGTTACTAGATTACGATTACACAAAAAATGAAGAACAAGTGAGTTTAAATAGATTTTGTATGATGAGATGACCAAATCCTTCTTTAAAATTCTATAATAATAAATAAGCAGAATATCAAACTTTAATTCAGTATGAAAAAGTCGATATACGTATGAATGTACAATAATTCTTTCTTTTCCCCGTTCATACGCCACGGCGTGCAGGCACGCAAACTCTACTACGAGTTTATTTATGAGTTATCATCGTATTTTAAAATGAAACCAAATGCAGACACATCTTTTCAAGGCAATGTGTATGTTAAAATATCGATATGTTAAGCGGTTTTTATTTGAGGTTAAGATAACAGATGTAACTACGGCTTGCACCTTAGTATCGTCAATAGCCCTGGATCATTTTTTGATATTTTTTTTTCATTTTTCCGGGAAAACTGCTTGAAATTCAAATATAAAATGTTTTTCCGGGTATGTAACGTAGTATTTTCAAGAAAAAATCGATGGTTGAAAATGGTTGCCTCTGGCAAAAATCCATTGAATTGAATTGCCGTTTAAAACCCTCCAAAGACGAACGTGACCATACGGTCACAGTGATCGTATTGTTTATTTTTCACTATTCCCACCTTTTTTCTACCTGAACATCATATCTATCACTCAGTTTCTGTTAAAAAATGTTAAAAAGACTCCTTTTAACCGAAATTGATTGATAAATACGATCTTCAGATAGAAAAAAGATGGAAAAAGGGACAAATAAACAAGAGTGTTCACTGTGACCGTATGGTCACGCTTGTCCCTGGATGGTTACATGGTAAATATACAAGAACAATCCGTTTAACGTTTTTGAAATACAGCGAATTTTTTGACGCAAACATTTCGTTAATTATACAAACTACATTGACTTTCAAGTTTGTAGTCGAGTGTTGCCGTCTTAGCTTCAGATGTGAAGCTCAAAGGTTTGAAAACCAATTAAAGTATAGTAATATATTGATTTTTATTCAATTAAATAAATAAAAATTACAAGAAAAAAAAATTGGGCTTTTACTTTGATAATGATAATTCATACTTATATGACTTTTGATGCATTAGTTTGCATTGCCAAGAGGTCTTCAACATTTTATTTATAGTCTATTTTTCTTGTAATTTGCTTTGTTGTTTTATCAATTTTTTGTTATTCCTGGTTTTTCTTACTTAACTTTGGTATAAATATCACTGTTTTATTGTATTCATTACATAATGCTCGCCATGAACGAAACCGGTCCTGATCTAATAAATTCTATGTGGAAAAAGTACTAAAAATGTATTTTAATTATAAAGCCTTTCCACGAAGTATTGACAGTCAACACCTTCAAAGTGATCATTACAATCTGTCTCTATTCGCCCCAGTTCAATGTGATAAACACATTGAACAAAATTGACTGTGTCTTAATATCGATAGTTAATATTTGAAAAATGTTGTCATTAATGTGTAGTAGAAATAAATACACGTTTTAAGCCACTCATAATTGAATTATGTGGTGCAAGTATGAAGATACATACTTCCGAAGGGTAAAGGTGTCTCTAATCACCCCGTTTTACGGTACATCCATGCTTTTGAGATGCGTCAAGATGCCGAAAGTCGAAACCAGGATCGTGAGTGACAAAACTTAATGAAAATTCATAATAACTCCTTAAGTTAACTTACAATGAAAATACTTTTGTGGTTTCAGGATATCTCAAAAAGCGGCGTTGACTTCGAACCAGAAGAGAAATTTAAATGTTCTATAAAAATGGAACAGTTTGACGCTGGTGAATGCTCAACATATGCCGAATGGATCCCAGATCAAGTAATTCATATGTTTATACTTTCAAATAACATGCGGCCCAAGATGGCATAAACGGTAGCCCATTACTTTTTCAAAATGTTTATTATTGATATTTTTAATTTTTAGTAACTTTCCCAAGATAAGTCAATTTTATTCATTTTTTTCAAACCATGTCCGCTTCCTACTTGAAGCATATAGACTCCTCACAAAGTTTATCTTAACAAATATTATTTTTCTACAAAAACTGCTTGTTACTCAGCTGCTAAACCTCTCTTTTCCGAAGAGAAAAGAGATGAAAAAGACTAGAACATGACTAGTAATTAGCTAATCGCTGTTAATATGTGTCGCTTTTTGGGACCGGAAAGATGGGAAGGGATTTAAAAACACAAGCACCATTACCTGTGAGAATAAAACCTGCCTAAATAGAACCTAAGCGATCCGACACGGTAGCCAATGATGTTGACCACTGCACCATGGACCGGAAATTTTATATTCGTAGCTTCTAAAATTCAAAATTTCTCTTTGAATATAAGAAATTCTAGGCTTAAGACTTTAGATATAATTTATTTATAAATATATATAAAGATAAATTTTAAAACCGGTCATGATAACAACCATTCATCGTAGGCAGTGTGGAAATTTTGTCAGAAACTCAATCCAATACAGTCAAACTCAAGTGCAAGTGTGTATTATAAAAACCGATCACTTTTCTTGGCCAAACTTTAATCACAAACAAATATCTAGAAATGCGATAGAGAGAGAAGCTCGTTCGCGTCATTACAATGACACGTGCACACTCACTTGACAAAATGTAAAAAGTGCTCATTAAAATTTGATATTAAAGTTCCATCAAGAACCTTCAGTCGAAATCCTCAGCTATACGTTTTATATTACTTTGCGTGATTTAAAAAAAATCTCAATATCTGAAAACTTTGTTGTCCAACTGTTCCACCATTTTGTGTGACATAATTTTATGGACGCCATTTTGTCATATATCTCAAATTGGACTTACTAAATCAAATATTAATACTCGAATATCAAATGCAGGTCGTTTTATTTTAAATGCATTCATAGCATAAAGGCATGTTCCTGGGATTGCTGGTGTTGATTCTAAGTCGCAAAATATCCTTGACTATATGTTATAGTCTGGAATCTCATATTTATTTATGTGTTTATTTCCATAGGAATTCACAAAAGACTCTCTGTGCATCAAAAAAGAAATAGAAATCGATTGCGAAATCGAATTTCCTGAAAATGTGTGCTCTATAAAAGTAGAGACGGTTGATGACGTCGAGTGTTCATATGCTGAACCAGATCAGGTAATGGGAAAATAATTTTATCGATAAAGTTTAAGTAAAATATAAGTCTTCAGATAACATTAATTTTTTCACAATTTGTATCACTTCCTGTGACACGTGTTTCGCTTTATTCTATTATTTTAAAATGATAAACTAGAAAATGTTGTTTGGGATTTCCCTTTTTATTGGAAGCAGGAAAAGGATGTTAGAAATAAACTCTACAACTTGTTTTTTTTATTTTATATTAAAATGAACTTCCACAAAGCCACCGTCGAAGCAATCAAAAGTATTACTCAAACGTATTTTGATATTGAGCTCAAAAAATAACATAAAAAACCTTTTTGTCATCATAACATTATTTGAGATGCTATAAGATGACATTTTTTAAATTATAAAAACAGTTTACTATTTTTTTCATTTGTTCAAGCACGCGTTGCTCATTGTAAAGTGTCAAATTTACTATTTTTTTTAATCATCTCCGCTTCAAGTGTTCAAAAAAAAGACTTTTAAATCACAACAAAAGTTTTCTATTGAAATTACAACGTCGAATGGTCGACTTGGCAAGACAAACTGTCAAATTTTTAACGTCCCTTTTGAAAAACCTACATATATGTTTGCTTTCTCTTACTAATTTTGATTTGTTTTTTAGATTCCAACTTCTAGTATCTATTCTCAAACAAGCTATCCAAGGTCATGTGTTGATATCGAAGAATTTAATATCAAAAGAGAGATTTTGAAACATCAACCGATTGTGGTAGGTGAAAGCAAATCCCACACAGTTACCCATTCGGACGAAAAGCCATTCAAATGCGTTCAGTGCCAGTTTACCTGTGATCGTGAATCCGGCTTAAAAAGACATCAAATGAAACATTCGGGTGAAAAGCCATTAAAATGCGGTCAGTGCCAGTTCACATGTGATCGTGAATCACACTTGATAAGACACCAAATGAAACATTCAGGTAATAAACCATATGCTTGCAATGAATGTCAGTTTTCTTGTGCTGAAAAATCTGGTTTAAAAAGACATCAAATGAAACATTCGGGTGAGAAACCATTCAAATGCGAGCAATGTGATCATAGATTTACACAAAAATTCCAATTGGAATCACACAAAATGATACATTCGGGTGAAAAGCCATACAAATGCGAACAATGCCAGTTCACATCGTATCTTAAATCAAACATGAAAAGACACCAAAAGAGACATTTCATCGAAAAGACTATCAAATGCGATCAGTGTCAGTATACAACTTATCTAAAAGCACACTTGATAAAACATCAAAGAATACACTCACGTGAAAAGCCATTCAATTGTGACCAATGTAACTTCACATGTTCTCAACAATCTAACATTTATTCACATCAAAAAACGCATTTAGTTGAAAGACCTTTCAAATGCAATCAATGTCAGTATACATGTATTGCAAAATCACAACTGAAAAAACATCAAATGAAACATTCGGATGAAAAGCCATTCAAATGTGATGAATGTCAGTATATATGTGGCCGTAAGTCTCAATTGAAAAGTCATCGAATGACTCATTTCGATGTAATGCCATTTAAATGCGACAAATGTCAATTTACATGTACTGTTAAAGCGCAATTGAGAAGCCACCAAATAACACATTCGGATGAAAAGCCATTAAAATGCGATCAGTGCTTGTATGCGTGTGCCCGAAAATCTCAATTAAAAAGACACAAAATGAAGCATCTGTGTGAAAAGCCATTCAAATGCAATCAATGCCACTTTACATGTGATCAAAAAGATGACATGGATATACATGAAAAAACGCATTCTGTCGAGAAACCTTTTCAATGCGATCAGTGCCAGTTTGCATGCATTCGTAAATTTAGCTTGAAAAGACACATAATGAATCATTCGAATGTCAAGCCATTCAAATGCGGTCAGTGCCAGTTTGCTTGTGTTGAAAAATTTGTCTTGAAAAAACATCAAACGAAACACGGGGTCATCGGTGATGAACGACCCGTTTGAGAGACAGCTTATCAATTTTCAAATTTTTCGAAGGCTGCATGAGTAAAATTGATTAAATTGTTCTTCTATCGTCCGTGAAAAGTTTTGAAGTATAAAGGTGATTAATATTTGTCATATTGGGTCTCATGAAATGTTACTATGGGCCGCATGTGGCCCGCAAGCTGCATGTTCTGCATGACTGGTTAAAGACAAATAGCCATGTCAGCCATTAGTTTTAAGCGGCTTGAACTCTTGTTTTTTAAAAAGTGTAGGGATTCAAAAGATGCGAAAAGTATAAGAAAAACTAGTGGTGTTCCAATCCCTTTAGCTTACCGCAGCTTCTTTTGAGATGGGGAGATTAAGAAGGGATTTAAATAACACTTAGACACAATGCGTTCGAGGAAAATCTACTTATGAATACAAAGACTTGGCTTACACGAAGACTGAAACCCGGGCGGGCGGTCACGGAAGAGAACAACTTTGACCACTGCACCATGGGGCGGACCTGTTTTTTGTTATGTCATAATGATCTGACTTTATAAATATGCTCTCCAAGGTATTATATATCTATAGAAACAAAAGGTCTCATTTTACTAAAAATATTAACATATTGCTATAACCTCATATAAATAGAAATAAATATTAACAAACTTTGTTTTATTAATTTGCCATATTTCAAAAATCCACTAACATAGACGTTATTATCCCCAAACAATCGTTGATCATAAGACATATCGATATTTCAAGTAATGAATAATAAATAAATTTTTGTTCCCCTTACTAACGTCAACTTTGACTTTAAAACTGGATTAAAACATCAACAAACAAATTCGTACATTTCTTTAGAAAGGTTCTAACTAACTTTTTGGACAGAAATGTTTATATAAACCGTATTATGTAATATTATACTGACTTCAGAATCATAGATTTTATTGAATTATCGAGATCAAGAATTCAAGAAATCACTTACACACTATTTTAGATAAAGTTTTCAGATAGTTGAGATCATTATATCTCAACAGATGTGATTTTTTTTTCAAAAATAATTTATTTTAAAGCATTTTAGTTTTAGTCTTTTGTATAAAATAAAATGCTCGTACCAGTAGCTGACCGTTTAAGAGAAAATTTCAACAAAAATAACGATTAAGGTTAAACATTGTATCGAATGAAGGCAAACCAAGTATAATAATATTGGATCATATATCTTTATTAATATTATGTAACAAAAATTACGAAAGGGCCTGCCTAAAAAAAGTTGTGTAAAATTATTTGAAAACATATTTTGTTTCAGTAGTTGACCATCTCGCATATTGAAAAATCCAGTAGTTGACCATGTCTAATCGAGAGGCTTTATAGTGAACTTTCTGTCAGAGTTGCCTCAGGGCTTTCTGTCACACCATTATTGGTTGAATCAAGTAGCAATGGGTGGTTCAGGAACAAGGTTCACACCGTTTCTAGATTGATCACTTAAGAAATTTGAAATATTACACTTTCATCACTAGGTGTTGTTTTCAAATGGCCACCCTGGCACTCCATTGGCTATATAGTGATGTAATAGTGAGTCATTCCGACCACAGATGCCTTTATTCGTCTGAACTTTACAATTTAGACTATTTAGAGCAATCTCGCATCTGCATTTCTTATTTTGGGCAATTTATTCTCAAAATGTCAACTACTGGTACATGGTCATCTACAATTCCATTTAATTACCTTAGTATGGATTGATCCTAACATCAAACGGTCATATTTAATACAGGGTCAAGAGAAGTATGGATCTTTTCAAAGTGTGGTGTAAAAACCCCAGTTATTAATGAAGGTATGTACATATGTACGATATTGACGAAATTATTAACTTGACAAAGCAAAAGCAAGTTAAAATACTAATAATAGAGACAGAAGCACAAACATAATATAATTAAAAAAACTGACAAATTATTTATCCAGGAAAGTATTCATCGAAGATAGCTAGATTAATGACAGAAAAGATAACAACCTCGCTTTATACCGTAAATAATTCAGGAAATAGTTCAATGAAGAGTAAAGATAGCAAAGAATCATTGTTACATAGTGGTATATATTGAGACAACCTAGATCTCAGCTCTTTCGTTAAATGAGAGGGAGCCTCCGGTCCGACACTCGGGGAGAGGAATTTAGGGATCAGAGTATGAGAAACAGGATGCTTTTTAGTAAAACACGATCTCAAAGCGTTTATATAGTGCGATTAGCACACACAATTTATTAAATTAAATGTTAAGCACAGATTTTTCATACAAGTAACATTCTACAAAACACTGAAGTTATTTTCAAATACAATACACAAAATTGCAATTACGAAGGAAATATCAGTAGCTTGAATGCTTCTTTCCGAGGATTTCATCTGGGAAGTTACTCGATCAAACCCGTAAGTCTTATCCGGATCTTAAGTGCTCACACGAGGCTCGCTAATTTATTATTTAAAAAGCGCTTCTAATAGGCTCATTATTGCCCGTGTTTAGCGGGTGTTGCCAACTTATTGTCATCTTAACGAAGCAAAACCGTTAAAGATGCGCCATGTAAAACTGGGAGCAAAAAGATGTCAGGGTTATAAACTCTGCATTAAAGAAGAAGAGAGAATATTTTCAATATTGAAATCGATCTTCGAGCTTCAAGAGGGTGAATGTAAAGCATTCCTTAAAGACGCTTGGTTTAATATTACTCCATTAAAGAATTGTCATATGGAAAATAGGTTTAAATCAATATTTTTTTTAAATAATAATAATAATCAAGCAATTTTTTTATGAACTCGCTCCAGAAGGACTCATAGATATTTTCATATGGACCCCAAATCATAGATCTATATTCAAGGTTCCTTAAAAAAAGGAAACATTAAGAGTACGAAACACCAGGGCCGTGGAGGCGGTAAAAAAGTTCGCCTCCGACTCCCACATTTACCAAAAACGTGGCTTCGACTAAAAAGAGTTTTAACATTGTCACTTCTTTCCTAATTTTTCGACTCCGAGTACGACTCCGGCCAAAACGCCATGACGACCCCGACTCCGGCCAAAAAGCCCTGACTTCACACACAGCCTTGCGAAACACAGAAGGTATTAATTAAAATGGCTATCTTTAACGAACTATGAATCAGAGAAATTAACGAGTATGCAGGGTAACTGAAGAAATATGGGAATATATTGATTGAGTAGGCATTTACTTGGTAGAACTCCATTATAATACGGAAAGAAAAATAACAATGTATTTTAATTCTACATAAATTATTTTTAAATATTTGTTGATAGCTATTTGTACGCCTTCGTCAGAACTATTCTGACGAAGGCGTAAGCCGAAATAGCTATCAACAAATATTTAAAAATAATTTATGTAGAATTAAAATACATTGTTATTTTTCTTTCCGTATTAAATATGGGAATGTTTATACTATGGTAAAGAATAGCACAATCAGACTCAATTTTGATAATTGAAATAAGTTTTAAGTCATCAGCAAAGTGCAGATACTTTAACCTTTAAATGAGTCCTTTGGTGTCTCTTGAAATTTGATTTATCAGCACACGCATAATGGCAATGACCGCATTTGAATGGCTTTTTACCAGAATGTGTCATTTCATGTCTTTTTAAATTACAAACTTGAGTACAAATAAATTGGCATTTACGGCATATGTATGACTTTGAACCTAAGTGAAGAATTTGGTGTGTTATTAATTTTTTGTTTTTAGCACAAATATAATGACATTGGTCGCATTTAAATGTCTTTTCGACGGAATGTTTGATTTTGTGTGTCTGCAAACTTATTTTTTTGGCAAACATTGAAGGGCATTTATCGCATTTGAATGGCTTTTCTACTGAATGTTTCATTTGGTGTTTTTTCAAGTAAGCCTTAGAAGCAAAAGTTAGATGACATTTAACGCATATAAAAGACTTTTCACTCGAGTGTGTGAGCATATGTCTCGTCAAGGCAGATTTATGTGCACTTACATAATGACATTCACGGCATTTAAATGGCTTTTCACCTGAATGTCTCAATTGGTGTATTTTCAAATTAGATTTATAAGCACATGTAAAATGACATTCATTGCATTTAAATGGCCTCTCCCCCGAATGTATCAATTTGTGATTTTTCAAGTAAGATTTACAAGCAAATATATTATGACATTCATCGCATTTAAATCGTTGTTCACCAGAATGCGTCGTATTTTGTATATTCAAGACAGTTTGTGTTTGGTGCTGTTTTATTTTTCTGTGTATCTGAAGTGAACGAAACGACGAAAATATATCGAAACAAACACTGCAAACAAAATTCCTTGTATAGAAAACAGTTTTTACTAATTTTAAAGCCACCACGGTCAGTTGTTGGCTTAAAACTTCTTTTTTTATATCTACTTCTTTGATATCAACACAGGATATTGGCAAGCTTGCCTGAGAAGCATTTGAAACTTCACTCGAGATCGTTGCGGATTGAATCTAAAAAGAAAAGTTACTTTTCAGACAATGATATCAAATTTAAACAAATATTCATCCGTTTCTCAAATTTTGAAAATTCAAACAAATTTCAACAAAATATTATTTACCACTTCCTGTTTAATTTCATGATCATCGTATGAGCTCCCGTTGTCATCGAATTTATTTTCTGTTCGAAAAGGGTTCGCCAAAGAGTCACGTTCTTCGATATCGCAGTCTTTGAATTCAATTTCCACTTCTTCATTAGAATTCTTGAAGTTGACGGGGCAAGCCTTAGAAATAGATTTCATTGATATCAAAAATAATGGTAAAAGAAGGAAGGCAGAGATTTCAAATAGTTTTTAACATAGCCCGTTGGCAATCGAATAATTGGAAAGTAATATCTTTTGATTCGAGGATTACGAGAACTGTGTGTAGTTATCGTAAGAATCATTTTTTCAACAAGATTAATACATTACAGAAGAGTCATTTTTCTTTATTGAGACAGTGTATAGATGACAGTAGATCAGGGGTCGGCAACCTATTAAATTGGAAGAGCCAATAGTTTCAATTTACAAAAGTTTATTAGGGGTCAAAAAGTAAGGGTGCACAGGGATCGAACCAAAACACGCTTGTTTCAATTTTGGCCAATCGTTTAATTGGTTTGCCTTTGTCATTCGAGAAATAGTATTATTGTTATTGTAAAGAATAATATATAAATAGAAGTTTAATCCTTGTTTTTGACTCTATTCACCCCGCATTATCTGTTCACTCCGTTTTACGGTACCTCTTTTATAATAGAAGAAATTTAAGAAATCGAGGATATAATATTAAAATCACAACGCAAACTTTCCGCCATTTGACAAATTTAATGACGAAATACTCTTATCACCGATGCGTTTATGTAGATAATACTATTTACTTTATTATGGGTGGTATTGGATACTTTGACAGTTATGCGAGTGGTCAATATTATGACCAATTTTGGCCTTTCGCCTATATAAGGTTAAAGGGTACCAGAGTACAATGTTTAGTGAGAACTACTGATCCACAGTTAATTTGATGTGACAAGTATGAAAAATGCTGGCTTATTACCTCCTCTGTAACGCGGTTAACGTCATCGGCGTCTAATTCTTCTTGCTTCACTTGCGCGTGGTCACTGCAGCCAGTCGAAAGACCTTCACTTAGAATGCTAATCGAGTCATTCTGGAGATTATCATCGCAGTTGCTGTTCTGCCATATATAAGGCAAAAACGATTCTTCGTCTTGTTCTATTTTGATATTCATCTTGAACAGTTCTTGACTTGTGAAGGTGAATCTTTTCCGAAATGAACTATGACCAAAGGCGTTAGACCATAGACAAAATATTAATTCTATGCCTTAGAGAATGAAAATGTATCTACCGTTGATAGAATAATACGCATACCTGTAAAATAGTAGAATAAAGATCAATCCCATAACATTCATCGTGCTTTCGGTATGGCATTTAAATTTAAAATTCAGTTATAAAACTGATGAATATTTTGCGGTTGACTAAAACATAAATATTTTAATTTTGAATATTTGCCGTTCCGTTATATACATATTGACAACCCTTATATAAATTCGGAACGAACAGAAAAATTGTTCGCTGTGGTTCATCTTTACACGGCTCAAAAGTACTGATGCTTCTTTTTAAAGAGTGTAACGATAGATAGGATACGATTCCACCATTCTTCATTCACCATTCTTCCAAGGGGTAGAATCAGTCTGCCAATGGGAAGCGTGTTAACAACTTGAAGCGGCATTGCTTCGGATGCCGACATATTTCATACAGACGTGAGTGAGTTCAGACGAATACTATATTTTATGAATAAAAGCTGATTTTGTCGGAACTCTCTTGGTTGACATCTTTAAAATTTCTAATGTGATTTATTAAATTTTTTCTCTCTGTTTTTATGGCTACAATTTGTAATTTTTATTATGTGTAAACAAATATGTATGTATATGTTAATACATTTGTCAAATGCATGGCGTATTAGCGTAAGCTGTAATGCCATGATTTGTATTTTTTTATGAATAAATAAATAAATAAGAATAGGACAGGACTAGAGATAAGCTAATCGCTATCACATTCCGCCACACTTGGGGAGCGGAAACGTTTGAGGTGATCCGCTCGTTCAAGGAATCGATCCCGGGCGGTCCGACACGGTAGCCAATGACGTTGACCACTCCACCACGAACCGGACCGTATAATACATGATTTACAATTAAGTAGGTTCTAAGATTCTTAAGCTCGCCTTGAATCAAACCGGTCCACATCCAAAAAAGAATATGTGAAATAAGTACAAAAAAAAATTAATCCTACTATCATTCATCATTATTGGAATGAATAAGAAGATAGAATCTAGATGTTAACAATTTTAACGAAAATATTCTCTTTGTATATGGTGCTTAGCCATACTTCATAAGGAAATCCTGCTTCTGAGAGAATATAATAAGTATTGGTATTATTGAAGCCCCAGTTGACAATCTCTCTTCGTCTATGGAAAGCTATTTTTCTTATTGTCTATGGTTCGACGCAAATCTTCGTAGATCGTTATATGTATAAAAGTTTCACTTTTACAAAACGAAAACGGTTCAAAATGGATATCAAAATAGAAAAAGACGACAGATCTTTGGCTCATTATGTATGGCAGAACAGCAACCGCGATGACGATCTACAGAATGGAATTCTAAATGAAGGTCTTTCGACCTGCTGCAGTGACCAAGCACAAGTAAAGCAAGAAGAGTTATTTGCCGATGACGCTTACCGTGTGGCAGATGAGGTAATAAATAAGACTTTTCATACCTGTCACATACTATTTACTATGGTCTTTCACGTAACAATATACTCTGGTCGCTTATAAACACACTATTGTATTTTGTTTTAGATAAATCTTTTATATTTAATTTGAGATAGGTTAGGTTGGACATATTATAGATTTATTTATTTATTTAAGAAAAAGCAAATCATGGCATTACAGCTGATGCCAATGCGCCATGTATTTGACAAATATAAATACATGTACTTTTATATATACATACATGTAAATATATAATAAAAATCACTAATTAATTTAAAAAAATGAAAACATTGGTGTCATAAAAACTGAGAGAAAAAAATTATAAAATCATAATAGAAATTTTCAAAGATGTCAACCGAGTGAGTTCTGACAAAATCAACTTTTATTCATAAAATATAGTATTCGTCTGAAATCACTCGCGTCAATATGAAATATGTCGACATCCGAAGCAATGCCGTTTAAAATTGTTAAAGCACTTCCCAGAGGCATTCCCATTGGCAGACTGGTTCTACCCCTTGGAAGAACAAACAACTCATGCTCACGATTCCTCAAAAAAATATCAGGAACTTTCAATTTAACATTTTCAAAAATGGTGGAATTTTCATTTTCGCCTCGGATAACCGAAAGAAATATAATGCCAAGTACATTTCTCTTCGAGCATTCAAACTATTGAAAGTGAGCATCCCTAAGAGAAAGTCTGTTGGATAAAGCCATGGGTAGTACCCATATGTCCTCAAATAGAGATTCGTTCCACTCTCAAGTCGGCTTCGAACCAAAGAATTATACATTAGTATCAAAATTTTTACTCCTGGAAAGACCCTGGTAGTGCGGTGAATAAAGCCCAATATTTGCAAAGCTTTGTTGCAAGTAATCTTAATGATAAAAGATAATAGATAGATTAGGTTAGGTCTTATTTGGTTGAAATCCTGCTTAGATATTCAGTAGGCGGCTCCGACTTTATGTTTTGTGAATTTTTGGCCAATTATAATTAATATTTATTTAAGTAAACAACCCACACTTCTTCCAACACGTAAAAATATAATTCTCATTAATAGGAAGCACTGCCGCGGCGGCCATGTCAGAATATCTATAAAATTATTTGTCAATCACTTTATAGCAGAGCTGTGGGGTCGCTTAAAAAAGTCTACAACTCTGACTCCAACATTGATCGGAAACAAGATTCTACCATCCAACCGGCCAGTAACCAAATTTGACTTAATCAATGCAAAAATAAAAAATTCAAACATCCGTCTCCCGCCAAAACGCCGTAATGACGCCGACTCCGACTCCACAGCCCAGTTTTATGCACGATGTTTTGTTGACTACCTTAAAAACATGATTGAACTTACAATTTGTTTGTCAAAAGATTCACCATTTTAAGTCTTCACTCACTTCGACTCTCAAAGGGCTCATATAAGACCAGTTTATTGTATAAATTTGAATTGTTACAGTCTTTTCTGTGACTATAATTGATTGAAGTTCATGATGTCTTTTACTTCTTATTTTCTTAACAGAAATAATTTGTATTTTTCTCTCAAGGCTGTTCCGGTCATCTTTACGAATGTTAATAAAGAAGAGGAAAAAAATGAATTAAAGAATTGCGATTTCGAAGATTGTAAACCTTTTGCGAACTCTTTAAAAAAAGAAATCATTCTCGATGGCGGCTTGTGTTCATATGAATGGAATGAATGTGAACAAAAAGAGGTAATCAATTATTTTAAGATATAAGCTGTTATTATTCATATAATATTACTGAAATCCGTCAGTATTTTGTTTTATATTTTATAGTTGTTCACTGTCAATACTTAGTGAAATGGCATTATAATAAAAATATAAGACCTTTTTAGTGCTTATTCCATATCAAATTTGTTGGATCATTACCGAATTCATTCATTGGCAAGCAATATCAACTGATAAGAAATACAACGATAAAGTGAAATTTATACAAAAATAAAACTAGAATTACCAGGTTTATAATTATAAGGTTTAAAAGGTATCGATGAAGATTCGGTTGCTGAGCCAACTACATTTTGACTATTTATTAACCCATTCTCTAACCAATTCTTTTTTTGTTTTAGATTCCACTTTCCAATTTCTCTCCTCAGATAGACTTTCCAATACTCTGTGTTGATAAAAAAGAATTCGAAGTCAATAGAGAGATTTCAGGAAATCACCCGATTGTGGTTGTTATAAAATTAGAAAAAACCGTGTTCTATGACAGAAATTTCGTTTGCAGTGTTTGTTTCAACATATTCTCATCGCTTCGTTCATTGTGCATACATCGAAAAGTACGAAAAAATGAAAAAAGATCACATTTTGATCAATGTGAAAGCAAATTGACACATTCAAAGGAAAAACCATTCAAATGCGGTCAGTGCCAGTTTAAATGTGCCACAGAGTATGGCTTGAAAAGACACCAAATGACACATTCGAAAGAAAAGCCATTCAAATGTGAGCAGTGTCAGCTTACTTTTGCTGAAAAATCTAATTTAAAAAAGCATCAAAATACACATTCTGGTGAAAAGTCATTCAAATGCGACCAATGCCAGTATACATGCTTTAGAAAATTTGACCTAAAAAGACACAAAAAGTTTCATTCGGGTGACAAGCCATTTAAATGCGAACAATGCCAGTATACATGTGTTTCTAGATTTGAGTTGAAAAGACATCTAATGAAACATTTGAAAGAAAGGCCATTCAAATGCAATCAGTGTCAATTTTCATCTGCAAGTGAATTCGGTTTGAAAAGACACCAAATGACACATTCGAAAGAAAAGCCATTCAAATGTGAGCAGTGTAAGCTTACTTTTTCTGAAAGATCTAATTTAAAAAAGCATCAAAATACACATTCTGGTGAAAAGTCATTCAAATGCGACCAATGCCAGTATACATGCTTTAGAAAATTTGACCTGAAAAGACACAAAAAGTTTCATTCGGGTGACAAGCCATTTAAATGCGAACAATGCCAGTATACATGTGTTTCTAGATTTGAGTTGAAAAGACATCTAATGAAACATTTAAAAGAAAGGCCATTCAATTGCAATCAGTGTCAATTTTCATCTGCAAGTGAATTCGGCTTGAAAAGACACCAAATGACACATTCGAAAGAAAAGCCATTCAAATGTGAGCAGTGTCAGCTTACTTTTGCTGAAAGATCTAATTTAAAAACGCATCAAAATACACATTCTGGTGAAAAGTCATTCAAATGCGACCAATGCCAGTATACATGCTTTAGAAAATTTGACCTGAAAAGACACAAAAAGTTTCATTCGGGTGACAAGCCATTTTAAATGCGAACAATGCCAGTATACATGTGTTTCTAGATTTGAGTTGAAAAGACATCTAATGAAACATTTGAAAGAAAGGCCATTCAAATGCAATCAGTGTCAATTTTCATCTGCAAGTGAATTCGGTTTGAAAAGACACCAAATGAATCATTCGGATGAAAAACCATTCAAATGTGAACAGTGCACGTATACATGTGCTTCTAAGTTTGAGTTGAAAAGACACAAAATGACACATTTGGATGAAAAGCCATTTAAATGCAGTCAGTGTCAGTTTTCATGTGCCAATGAATTTGGTTTAAAAAGACACCTTATGATACATTCTGGTGAAAAGCCATTCAAGTGTGGTCAATGTGAGTTTACGTGTGCTCAAAGATTTTACCTAAAAGTACACAAAATGACACATGTTCGTGAAAATTCATTCAAATGCCATGAATGCCAGTTTTCGTGTTCTATGAAAATACACTTGAAAAGACACAAAATGAAACATTTGGGCGAAAAGCTATTCAAATGCGATCAATGCCAGTTATCTTGCGTTACTGAATTTGGACTGAAGAGACACAAAGTTAAACATTTGCGTGAAAAGCCGTTCAAATGCGACCATTGCCAGTTAATATGTGCTAGTGGATTTGACTTGAAAAGACACAAAATGAAACATTCGGATGAAAAGCCATTCAAATGTGTTCAATGTCCGTACACATGTTTTGATAAATCACACATGACAAGACATCAAATGAGACATTCGGGTGAAAAACCATTCAATTGCAACCAATGCCAGTATAAGTGTGCTAATAAATCTGACCTAAAACGGCACCAAATTAAACATTTGGACTAGGATTTCGAATCTCTGACCAAAATATTGATCCCCGGATCATGGACCTAGTTTCGAGATTTGGAATATTTTGTAAATCGTCGAGAATTTTCATATTTATTACATATAAAGTTAAAAATAATTGATGTCACTAATATTAGACCATGTACTAGAGAACGGGATTCAGCCCGTCGTTTGTGACCCTGATGTACCCTGAACTTCGCAAACTATACAGTCAACTAAAAAAATATCCATCTAAATGGATTATTATTTTCGATGGTTTCGGCGGTAACTTTGTAGGTTCATTTTAATATAAAATTTAAAATATCTTTGATTCCACGTTAACAAACTAAAATGGTCAGCCTTTTAAAATCTTCAGTTTACTATTCAAAAGTTTGCTTAAGTAAATTACTTAAGCAAACAACTTCGCAAACTTTGCGATAGTAAAGTCTGAAGATGCCTCTGAAAAAGGCGAAACACGTGTCACAATTAGTTACACAATACGTGGAATAACAAAGTTATTTTAAATTTTATATTAAATGGATTATCGTTGATTTTTTATTATCTTATCGAAATATCCCTTTTCAATTTGGCCTTGGGAGTCGCGGGTCGAATGGCTTCCATAGAATGCGGTCGCCGTCCAAAAATATTTTTGAGATTCATTTCAAAATAATATATTATTTTCGATGGTGACATTGATACAAAACGCGAATAATTGAATTTCTTCTTAGTATTTCATAAATGAAGTGCAAGTATACGTAATGGAAATTTTGACTATAATACATAAAAAATAGTACTTGTCTGAACTCACTTACGTACATGTGGAAATATTTCTTCTTCCAATTTTTTATTCACATTGCAAAATCAATAACCTTATAATTTGTGATTTTTACAATGCTCATATATACATATGTAAGTATATGTTGATACCGCATGATGTTGTAGGGTATCAGAACTCTCTCGGACGATCTTATTTATCACCTCAATCAATAATTATAAGACCAAACGAGTAATATAACGCGAATAAATGCATTCAAATTGTTATAAATTCATGTAACCGACTCATTGCGACGGCTTCGCAGTGATTGGTTGAATTCAGCTCAGGCCAGAATGCGTTGCGTTGATTGGTCGAGCTGTTTTTCATACTAGAATCACGGAGTATAAATGTGGCTGTCATAACCGTTCAAGCCGATAGCCATATGCCTTCCTGTCTCGGACAGGAGGAAATCACATTATTCATTTGGTCTTACGCGTTTAAAAATGTTCTTACTGCAATGTATTCGTGTGGAATAAAAAAATGTAATAATTTGAAGACAATAAATTAGCCAACTCTAGGATAGAGTTTTCGGCCAAGATAAATTACCGATTGAAATCTATACAGAGATACCTTTCCTCCCATCCTATCCCTAAGTTCCGTCTCCGAACGCCGTGGAAGGATGCTGTCTGACGCCAGTCAGATGGAGAAGGAACCCTGGTCGTCTCAATGTTTGTTAATAAAAAGTTTAACCAAGAAAAGTTCACTTTTTTGTTTTTTATTACCATGTCCACTCTGAACTTGGAGCATATGCACTCCTCATGGAGGAAAACTTACATTTTATTCTACGACAACTGTTTGTAACTCACGTGCTCAACCTCTTTAGAGAGTAGGGCTGGAAAGGACACGAGAATTAAGACAGCTAATCACTATGTGTCGCTATTTGGGGTCGGAAAGCTGGGAAGATATTTTTAACAACACTGCCTCTGAGCAGATTCGATGTGTCGACTGAAAAAATCTACCCGTACCGGTAATCGAACCCGGGTGGTCTGGCTCGGTATTCAACGACGTTCACTACTGCATCTCGGACTAGGCAAAAAAAAAGAGTTCCATTTCGTCAATATTTTTCCACGAAGCCATGAACTTATCCTTGATCTGAGAAAGAGAACATTGCGATTTTACGTTGTTCGCGATCTTTTTTAACTTGTAACTTTAAAATTTTGTTTGAATATGTAAGAGAAAAAATTACTCCTTTGCAGGGCTTTTTTACTCTGTACGGCGGCCTTCCGGCATCTTTTTTTCTTGAATATGTATATTTTGTTTTATTTTCTATGCATTATATGAAAAGCCGCCGTTAATTCTATCAAAATGATATTCTAATATATAATAAATAATAAACCTTCTTAGAAAATGCTCGAAAAAACGTGCGTTCCGGCACCTTTTTTTTCAAAAATAAGCAATGCCCCTTTGGATTACTGAGTTTGTTTCGGAGTATGAAGTTTGTATGAGAATGAAGATTGTAATAGTTGCAATAAAAAAAAAAATATTGCATTAGAGAAAGTTAGTTTTCAATTCGATATTGTTAAAAATTAAGCCCTGAAGACTCTGAAAAAAAAATATTTCAATATAGATTTCGTATTTTTGTATGTATTTATTAAAAAGAAAACAAATCCAAGCAATTGCAGCAATCGTCAATGCGCCATGCATTTGAGAAATATAATGTAAAGAAAATATAAAAAGGAGAACCTTAAAAATAGTATTTACATGTTTGAATTTTGAATTTTAAAATAAATTAAAAAAAAAAATTGGCATTACAGCTAACGCCAATGCGCCAAATATTCTAAATCGTGAAAGTCATACGAGATTAACTCGATGATAAATAATGAATCAGTTGTGCACAAAATCAACAATAAATAACATAAACCCAGCCCAAGATATCTTTTTTCAATAGATAAAATCTGACCTTGCCGGTAATTGAGTCCGGGTCCCCTGATCGCTAGGACAAAAATCTTGCCACTAGACCACAGGGACTGTTAATTGTGGAAGTAAAATTAAAGCACTTAGTTAATTTCTGAAAATGTTCAAATTCAAAAGGCAGTAGATTGATCAGACAAACAGCCCTTTTGACTGACGACTCAAATAACTTACACGATAAATAAGTATTAATACGTCAATAAACTAAGTAATGTGACATTTATTTTGCTATCTGCCACAAAAGTTAGAAAAGTTTATATAATAAATGAATGCTGTATATTCGGATATATGAAAATAGGTTTAATTAAAACGTTCTTCGTGCGGTCTATGCGATGCATGAAAAATCGCACAAAAAAAACTAAAATACATACACGCACGCATTTCATATTATATGACACAAGTTAAACACTGGATTTTGCACGTACTGTATATAAAGATTGTGCTGTTTTTTCAATTTCAATATGTCCGTTCCATTAGTCTAAAAATTAAATTAAAAAAACCAAAATTGCACAAAAAAAACCTTTTATTATTAAAAGCGCCGAAGAGAGTTTTCAGTGGCTGCGTGTTATTCTATCCCCAGTCGATAATATAATCTTTGTCTATGACAATTTATCTATCTTATTACCTATGGTCTGTCACAAAACGCCATCGATCGCCGTGTAAAAGCTTCGCTTTCACAGTTCGAGAACTGTTCAAAATGGAAATCAAAATAGAGCCAGACGATAGATCGCTGTCACTTAATGCATGGGAGAAAAGCAACCGTGAGAATGATCTACAGAATGACATTCTAAATAAAGGTCTCTCGACCGGCTGCAGTGACCACGCACAAGTGAAGCAAGAAGAGTTATTTGCCGATGACGCTTACTGCGTGGTGGAAGAGGTAATAAGCATAATTTTTTTAACCTGTCAATTGCATTTATTCACGTAACAATGTACTCTGCCCGCTTATAAACATACTATTATATATTGTCTTAGATAATACTTGTATATATTATTTTAGATAGGTTAGGTTTGCCTTATTTTAGACAGGTTTGGTGAGGTAAAGCTTAAAACCGTTCTAAAGCTAATAATCCACCGGTGTGTCGCACAAGATAAAGCTCTGACAGCTAAGAACTCACCGGTGGGCTACTACGTTAAGGCGGTAAAAAATAATGTTTCTTAAATTATGATATCGAATATGTAAATATGTATCCGAGATCTCTTAAGGCTCACAAAATGTTTATTCACTTTCTGTTTAAATAGGTTTGTTAAGAGATATTCAACAAAAAGTGTTATCAGGGCTGTCAAAACTCTTGATAAAATATTCACAGTATTAACGTTAATATTATTTTGCACGTTTATATGCTTCAAATCAGTAATAAAAACATTTTATAATAGCCAATCGAGATGCAAAATTGACATAATTGGTATATAATTTACGCATGATTTTTTGTCGAATAATAATAATAAGTGAACAACTCATTCAAGGGCAAAACTGACGCAGTGGCCATTGTGGATTTACTGTCAAATTATCAGGTTTATACACCTAGTCTTGATGATTATCATAAAAACGTGATCGAACTAACAATGACTGTCAAAATATTCACAATTTAATTCTTGACCCCCTCTTAAAAGATCATATGAGACCAGTTTATTGTAATAATTTGAATTGTCTTTCTGTAAATATTATTGATGTAAAATTATGAAGTAGATTGCCAAATTTCTCTGTTAACACATTCATTACGGAGCTTTTGCGAATTTATGCAAAAAATAAAGTTATTAAAATATAACTGTAAAACTGTGAGACATAAAAAAATAATTTTGACTTCAGCTGTACACCTCGTTGCCATATCAAAACAACAGAATCAAATTTCACTCGAATTGGCATATACTTAGTAGAACTCCATTTAAACAGTCGGGAAAAAATAGCAATGTTTTCCAAAAAATACATAATATTTGACAGATAAAGTAAATTCGTGCACCTGAAAATGCCGAGAGGCAAAACCTGACTCGTAAGCAACAAAACTCACGAATAAGTACAGGGTTTAAATGATTCCAATTTATTTTGTAATTCCATTTATAAAATAAATAAATAGTTGCAAGCTTTTTCGGATCACTAAAATAAATTGTCATTTTTATGATAAAAGTACATACCAGATATATCACTATTTTATTAATATATAAACTACAAATATTCTAAAATCAATAAATTTGCTTATTTTAAAGAGAAATATTTTTCATTTATGTCAAGGTTGTCCCGTTCTTCTATATGGATGTTAAAAAAGAAGAAGAAAATAAATTGAAAAATTGCGGTCTCGAAGAATATAAACCTTTGGCGGGCCCTTTTAAAACAGAAACCAATCTCGATGGCAGCGTGTCTTCATATGACTGGAATGAATATAACAATTACAATGATGGTCTTTCCAGTAACTGCTCTGACCACGCGCAAGTTAAGCATGAAGAATTATTCGTCGACGACGTTTACCAAGTTAAGGAAGAGGTAAAAAAACCAATTTTTCATACATGGCACATAAAATTTACTCTTATACAGCGCTTCTCATATTACTTTGTAACATCTCCGTTGCATTTACTCAAAAGATGACCAGCTTCAGTTTGTATATTTAAGTCTAAACATACAGTAAAACCCCCGCTAACACTATTGTCGGGACCGTGATATATGAATTAGTGTAACCGGGGGCGTGAATCTCATACAAAATTAGGAATTTGGTTTTTTCCGCGAAAAATGCAAACAAAGATTATATATTAGTTTTCCAAAAAAAATATATGAACGAAATATTAACGTAAATATTTGGTTGCTAGGTGATACAATGCATAGCGCTCGCAAAATGTAGCTAACAGGAAGTTGTAACGCTGTCCGTGTATTGTCTGGCACGTGTTGATTGAGTGTATCAGAGAGTATGCACCGTAGAGACGGACAGCCGTTTGGCTGTGTGTGCATCGTTAAAAGCGGAACCCATTTTTTTATCGACATCAGTCGTCCGAGCAGCTACGTCACATAGCAACGAGAATGGAATGCAAACGTGCCATCGGGGGATTTGCGACGAATATTTTCGGCCAGCGTGTTATACGGAGCAGTGTTTTCGGAGGTTTGACTGTATTGCTTTTAAGGTGTTCACTGTCCATACTTGGTGGAATGTCATCTAAATAAAAATAATAAAACATTTTCAATACTTCCATATTCAATTTATTGAATCAGGACTGATTCCGACCAAAAAAAGTTTAATATCGTCACTTTTTTCCCCTAATTTAAATAAATATCCTAATAATTTTTATTTGATATTTTTTTTCAGATTCTACCCGAGAAGATCTTGAGTCAATATTTAAATACTTCTCAAGCAAACTTGCCTTTGTCCTGTGTTGATATCGAAGACGTCAATATCAAGAGAGAGGTTTTAAGCCAAAAACCGAAAGTGGTAGCTTTAAAATTAGAACAAACTATTTTCTATGACAGAAATTTCGTTTGCAGTGTTTGTTTCGATATATTTTCGTCGCTTCGTTCACTTCTGGCCCACAGAAATGAAACACAATATTGTTTCAAACGGCACCAAACTCAAAGATCTGCTTTGAAAATAAACAAAATGAAGCATTCACATGAAAAACAATTCAAATGCGATATATGCCTTTCAATGTTCTCTCATAGAGGTAACTTGAAAATGCACCAAATGACACATTCGGGTGAAAAGCCATTCAAATGCGATGAATGTCATTATATATGTGCTTATAAATCTAATTTGAAAAAAAACAAAATGACACATACGGGTGAAAAGCCATATCAATGCAACGAATGTCATTATACTTGTGCTGAAAATTACAAAATGAAAAGACACAAATTGAAACATTCGGGTGGAAGACCATTCAAATGCCGCCATTGCCACTTAATATGTGCTCAAAAAGCTGACATGGATGTACATCTTATAACGCATTGGATCGACAAACCCTTCAAATGCAATCAATGTCCGTTTGCATGCAATCGTAAATCTATTTTAAAAAACACATAAAAAATCATTCGAATACTTTCAATCTCTCCATTTGTTTGGTCTCAAATCTTATTTAAAAAAAGCAAAACTGTGACCTCTTGGTGATTTGACGACAAGTGATGTGACGGAACTTAATGACACTCCGGTTTGTGAACGTGGAAATATATCGACCATTCCTCCCGATGCCTCCGATGCCATGTCAATATGGCCTCTTATATTAGGGATTTTCAGTGTATATACAGTTTTTTTTTTAAAAAGATGTATGGCTATTGGCAGAATTGGTTGGTTAATATACAATTGAATACATTAATATGTGAGGAAAAAAAACTTGACGAAATTAAACCATTTTTTGCCGGAGTCGTATTTTAGGTAAATTTTTTTAACCACTCCACAGTCCGAAAAAATAGTCAAAATTATCACTTCCGTGATAATGCATTAAAATGAGCTCAACACCATTACATTTGTGCTAACGTTACTAAATTAAAAAGACATCAATTGACACATTCGGGTGAATAGCAATTCAAAAACAGTCAATGTCACTATATCTCTGCTAAAAATCAAATCATAAAAAAGTGATAACATACATTCATAGATGACTAAATAAATACATAATAAACAGTAACGTATCTTTTCGGTGCCACGGTCGTGTTTACTCGCCAAACGATTCCGTGCTCTTAGGACCGGCCATACAAAAAGCGCATGTTTACACGCAGTACTTGAGACATGGCTTTAAAGCCACGAGCAACGTTTATAACAATTTTAAAATATCGTGCATATAGTGACATCTCTTGTATTCCTGATGTTATACTTGAACTTTAAAGATATTGTATAGTTATCTATAATATATCGATTTTAAAAAGAGCTGTTGCGTTGTGTTGAAATGTGTCGCTAGGAGGGTATGTCCGTGTGAGGCATACACTCAGTGGAAGACTATTAATTTGCTTTATTAATTTTGGCAAAAATTCCATGAAACTCTAGTATCGGAGATATCAGGATAATCTTCATCTTCAACGTATCGCCCACGACGATAAACGCATATTCTCTTTTTAAAAGCAATAGAGAACTCAACCACTATAGCTGGGTGATAACTGTCCTCAAGGACTAGAGTGTGACTGTGTAATGTGACTTCGTCTATGGTTATTGGATTGGTAGTCACCGGCTCCATTGTAAGTCTGCCATAGACGTTGGAGTGGAAACGTCGTTTTAATGCATAATAATAATTTTTTTTTTCTGAAAGTTGTATAAATTCAAAGCAAATTCAATCATTATTTTTTTATCACTCAGTGGAAGACTAATATTTTGCTTTAAGAACTTTGAATGTTTTTTTATTTACATTTTATATTGAATTTATTATGAATCAGTTCCGATTTAAAGTCACGTTCGCGTATTTTCTGTGTGAGTGTTGTGACTAACCTGATTTTTTGTGAAACTTTTGTACTTTAGTTTTTGAATAAATGATGGCGTAAATGACACATCGTGTATTAATATGTTAAGTGTTTGTGATGCACTATTAAAATATGTCCAAAAAGTGTATATGTAGTGAGTTTTATTTTTTGAAAGAAAATCACTGCCATACTAATCCTTACCGGCACACTTACAAATTAAGTGTGTTTAAAAAGATAAATAACACAAGAAATAAACATTCATTGTTATACTCGATTTTTTTGCGGCCCAAAATAAATACTTCATCAACAAATTTTTCATTAAATATGATAAAAAATAGTATTCGATATGTGAACAAATTATGCAGTAGCAACGGTATATAAAAAAATAAACCCCTTCTCAGTATCCATCAATGAGGCCGATTCATCATTGCAACTAGATGCATAGATCGATTTGCAGAACAACGATCAATTGAGATCGAAATATCAGGAAGGCGATCTGCAGAGTTTTTACAAATATCTCCCCGAAGAGCAGTTTCATACCCTACATAAAAAAGCTGAGCTTTATGCAAGTCTTTTTGGAAGCACCTACATTTGCGAGCAAGCATTTTCCATACTAAAACTCAATAAGTCTCAACACAGAAACCGCTTGAACAATGATAATCTCAGTGCTGTAGTGAGGATAGCAACCACAAACATTGAACCCGACATCAAAATGCTTGTTGCCAGTATACAGTGTCAAAAATCTCTCTTAAGTTCCATCGTTTAAATCTGCACGTAATGTGGAACGGAGAAGGATCGAAGTTGCCGATAAAATTTTGTAATTATTAAATTAAAAATAAAATATAAAATTTGTTTCTCATCTAGTATAATATATCAATATTTTTTTTCACTTTTACCCTTTGCGGCCCGCGGAAAATTTTAAATGGATAAATTGGCCCTTCTCTCAAAAGCTTGTGCACCACTGGTTTATAGTATACTGTAATGTGCGGAGCAAATTCCAGTTCAGCTTTGTGTCATCTCATCTCGGAAGACGCAAACTTCCAATTTTATAGGCGTTGGCATAGCAATCGAAAATTAACAACTTAATTTTCGAATGTCAATACTAAGTTCTTACCTATTTATTCTACAGGCTGGTCTGTGATGGAATCGTCAAAGTCATTGGCTATCGTGTTGGACCGCCCGGGATCGATTCCTTGAACGAGCGGATTCTGCTTAGAGGCAATGGGTGTTTGCTTTGCTCTCTTCTCTTCAAACATTTCCGCTCCCCAAAAGTGGCGCAATGTGACAGCGATTACCTTACCTCTAGTCCTGTCTCAAACCTCTTATCCTTTCTATCGTTAGACTTTTTGACAAGAAGCATCAGTACCTTTGAGTCCGTGTAAAGATGAACCACAGAGAACAATTTTTCTGCTGCTTCCGAATTTACCAAAGGGTTGTCAATATGTCGGTCCCTGTGGTCTAGTGGCAAGTGCTTTGTCCTAGCGATCTGGAGACCCGGGTTCAATTCCCGGCAAGGTCAGATTTTTTCAATTGAAAAAAGAGATATTGGGCTGGGTGTATGTTATTTATCGTTGATTTTGTGCACAACTGATTTATTACTTATCATCGAGTTAATCTCGTATGACTTTCACAATTAAGAATATTTGGCGCATTGGCGTAAGCTGTAATGCCAAATATTTTTTCTTCTCTTTAAAAAAATTATAAAACATTTAAAAAAAAAAAAAAATATATATAACGGGACGGTAAATATTCAAAATTAAAATATTTTAGATTTAGTCGACCGCAAAATATTAATCAGTTTTATAACTGAATTTTAAATCAAAATGCCATACCTAAATCACGATTAATGTTAAGGGATTGCTCTTTAATCTTCTTTTTTACATATATGCGTATTATTCTATCCTAGGAAAATAAACCTTTTTCTCTATGGCAGAGAATCAATATTTTGTCCATGGTCTAACGCTAATGGGCATAGTCGTCTTGAAAAAGATTCACCTTCACGAATCAAGAACTGTTCAAGATGAATATCAAAATAGAACCAGACGAAGAATCGTTTTCGCCTTATATATGGCAAAACAGCAACTGGAATGAAAGTCTTTTGACTGGCTGCAGTGACCACTCGCAAGTGAAACGAGAAGAATTAGTCGCCGATGACGTTGACCGCGTGACGGAGGAGGTAATAGACCAAACTGTTCTTACCTGTCACATAAAATTGACTGTGGATCAGTACTTCTCACTAAACATTGTAATCTGGCAGCTTTTAACCCTTTATAGGTGAAAGGCCAAAATTGGTCATTATATTAACCACTCGCATAAGGGTCAAACTATCCAATACCACCCTAAAGTAAACAGTAGTATCTAAATGCATCGGCAATAATAGTATTTCGTCATAAAATTTTTCAAATAGCGGAAAGCTTGCGTTGTGATTTTAATATACTGTCTTCGATTTCTTAAATTTCTTTTAATTTTCTATTGTAAAAGAGGTACCGTAAAACAGGGTGAATAGAGACTGCGGGGTGAATAGAGACAAACACAAGGATTAAGTATCCAATGTAGTTTTTACTTTTTTTTTAACTTATAAGCATATGGACTCCTCACGGAGTTTATCTCAACATATTTTTAATCCCACGAGAACTGCTTGGTACTCAATTGCTCAACTTCTTTTTCGAAGAGAGTAGGGGTGGAAAGAATATGAGGACTAGTGATTAGCTAATAGCTGTCACTGCGTCACTCTTCGGGATCGGAAAGGTGGGAAGGCATTTTCATCAACACGAACACCCATGCCTTTGAACAGATTTATCGACTGAAAAAATCCCCTCGTACCGGGAATCGAACCCGGTGGTCCGGCACGCAAGTCAAAGCCGTTGTCACTGCGCCACGGATCGGAAGTTTTTACTATTTATATATTATTTTTTACAATAACTACAATACTATAATATCTCGAATGACAAAGCCAAACCAACTTAATGATTGGCCAAAATTGAAACAAACGTGTTTTAGTTCGATGCCTGTTCATCCTTAAGAATTTTCGAACGTTTAAAATCTTTTCTTTTATTGTACAAAAATTAAATCAGCTCATGTTTTTTTTTGTTAATATGGACCGCAAAACGGAATGAATTGACTTTTATAAAATAAAGGTTTATATTCTAATCATTACAATCTGTATTTTGGTCTCTTTTCCCCGCAAAGTCAAGATTTACCCTCTCTCGTCTCTATTAACCCCGATTTGTTATAAAGATAGTGAATATTTGAAACATATTGTCATGAATGTGTAGTAGGACCATAGAAACAAGTTTCCAGCCATTCATATTTAAATAATGTGGCGCAGGTTGATACACAATCTTGAAGGGTAAAAAATGTGTCTATTCATCCCGTTTTACGGAATAAAATATTAGTCAATATGAAAAAGGCTGGTGACAAGAACTAAGCGGTCGACGGTTTAGCCGCTCCATAAATGACCACTTCAGTAGCGTATGGTCACTGGTGTCCAAGTAAAAATAATCTTCCTGTAATAATTATTATGATATTTTTTATTTCTATACACTGTCTCCATAAAGGTAATGACTGAATACTTCTGTAATGACTTAATATTGTTGAAAAAAGGATTCTTACGATAACAACATACAGGGAATACTAGCAGATTAGAGGTTGCAACAGACAAACTGTTTTTTTTTGTATGAAACAAGAGTAAATACACATTACATGAAATATCTTCACGATAGAATTTGTTTAAGAAATATTTTCCCCTTTCCTGAGCAATTATAACGGGTCGTCTTAGCTGGGCGAGGCGATCCGGCGCAGCTTTGAAAGCGGCAGAGTTTTAAAATATCAAACGGTCCTCGCCCATGCAAGTGTCATACGTGGGCGAAGCGATCCGGTCAGGACGGCATATGTCGCAAGTCGCCTCAAGTGCCTGACTCATGGCTCACGCGAATCGCTTGAAAATATCAAACGGTCCAAGCTCACCAGAGCGTTAATTGCGTCTGGCCGAGCGATGGCACATAAGACCTTTGATCAACTACGTTTTAAATTGACTGGATTCGCCTAAATTTGTTTGCCGGTTCGCGTCGCTTACCTAAGACACGGGGTTAAAGTACGACACGTAACGTTTTCGTAATCCTCGAATCAATAGATATTACTTTTCGAATTAAGTCGATTGCCAAACGGCTTAAGAATAAAGCTATTTTAAAACTCTGTCTTCCTTATTTTATCATTATTTTTGATATCAATGAAATCTTTTTTTTCTAAGGCTTGCCCGATCAACTTCAGGAATGCTAATAAAGAAGTAGAAATTGAATTCAAAGACTGTGATATCGAAGAACGTGAGTCTTTGGCGAACCCTTCTCAAACAGAAAATAAATTCGATGTCAACGGGAGCTCATATGATGATCATGAAATTAAACAGGCAGTGGTAAATAATATTTTGTTGAAATCTACTGTTGTTTGTTGAAACGGATGAATATTTGTTAAAATTTAATATCATTGTCTGAAAAATTACTTTTCTTTTTAGATTCAATCCGCAACGATCTCGAGTGAAGTTTCAAATGCTTGTCAGGCAAGCTTGCCAATATCCTGTGTTGATATCAAAGAAGTCGATATTAAAAACGAGGTTCTAAGGCAACAACTGACTGTGGTGGCTTTAACATTAGTAAAAACTGTTTTTTATGCAAGGAATTTCGTTTGCAGTGTTTGTTTCGATATTTTTTCGTCGCTTCGTTCACTTCAGATACACAGAAAAATAAAACAATCATGTTTGCAAAACAGCACAAAACACAAACTGGCTTGAAAATACAAAATATGACGCATTCAGGTGAAAAACGATTAAAATGCGATCAATGTCATTATATTTGTGCGGACAATAGTAACATGAAAAGACACAAAATGACGCATTCGGTTGAAAAACAATTCAAATGCGATGAATGTCATTACATATTTGCTTGTAAATCCTATTTAAAAAATCACAAATTAATACATTCGGGGGAGAGGCCATATAAATGCAATGAATGTCCTTCAATGTTCTATCGAATATGTTACTTAAAGACACACAAATTAACACACTCGGGTGAAAAGCCATTTAAATGCGATGAATGTCATTTTACATGTGCTAATAAATCTAATCTGAAAACACACAAATTGGGACATTCAGATGAAAGGCCATTTAAATGCCATGAATGTCACTATATAAGTGCACGTAAATCCGCCCTGACGAGACATTTGCTCACACACTCAAGTGAAAAGTCCTTTAAATGCGACAAATGTCATTTATCTTTTGCTCTTAAAGCTTACTTAAAAAAACACCAAATGATACATTCGGTAGAAAAGCCATTCAAATGCGATAAATGCCCTTCAATGTTTGCCAAAAAAGTTAGTTTGCAGAAACACAAAATTACACATTCGGGTGAAAAGAAATTTAATTGCGACAAATGTCATTATATTTGTGCTGAAAAACAAAAATTAATACGACACAAAGTGTTTCATTTGCGTTCAAAGCCATACAAATGCCGTAAATGCCAATTTATTTGCGCTACAGTTTCTAAATTAAAAAGACACGAAATGACACATTCGGGTGAAAAGCCATTTAAATGCGGTCAGTGTCATTATGCTTGTGCTGATAAATCAGGTGTTAAAAGACACCAAAGGATTCATTTGAGTGAAATGGTGAAAGTGTCTGCTCTTGCTGATGATTAAAAACTCTTTTCAACCATCAGGAATGAGTCCGAGTTTGCTGTTCTTCACCAAAGTATAAACTTGTTTCTTAATTGGTACATCATAAACAAACTTGACTTCTACATTTCTGTATGTTTTTGCATTAACTATTCTCGTTCATAACTTTTTCTAGCAAATATAAATATGTATTAGATTTCTAATAAAATTTGACTATCTAAAAATGTTGATCTCCGGAAAAACATTTGACTCTTCTTTCTCGTTTCATTCTCATATTTCTTGATTAACCATTCTTGTTAGTAAATTTCTTTTGCTTCATAGTTCTTTAAAGATAGCCATTTAAAAACCTTCTGTGTTTCGCAAGGCCGTGGAGTCGGGGCTTTTTGGCCGGAGTCGGAAATTTTGAATAATTTAATCTTTTTATATAAAAATATTATGTTAAATTTAGCAATTGGCTGACATGGGGTTGATATTTAATTGAATACATATAAATAGGAAAATGAGTCAATGGAAATCAATATGAGAAGAAACGACACACATCCCCACGATGCATTATAACTTAATTGATTTTTGTAACGCGTTTCTTGTTGTAATAAAGTTTTAGCAACTTTTTCTTTGAATCTTATTTGTGTCTCCATGGATATTAACAGTGTCATAAATTTAATCATTAATTAAATATTTTAAGTACTTATTCCACAAACAATTAAATCTGATCAGGACCGGTTTCGCTAATGGCGAGCATTATCAGGTAATAAGTAATGCAACGAAACACTGATGTGTACAAAAGTTCAGTAAGAATTTTAAGGCAAACAATTGGTCTTACAACTGAGCCAAATAAATTGAAGCAAAATACATTTCCACTAACTTTTTCCAGGCTGAGTGTGAAACAGTCGCCAACCACTGCCACTTTCTCTCAAATATCTATCTTAATATTAGCGATACAATGTGTAAACTTTTGGTATTCTCCCAACTTGGAGCATTTGGACTCCTCGCAGAGTTTATCCGAACATATGTTTTTCTACGGAAACAGCTTGTTATTTAGTATCTCAATCTCTCTTTTTCGAAGAGAGGAGGTATGGAAAGGATACGAGGACTAGGACAGGAAAAGTGATTTGTTAATTGCTGTCACTATGCGTTGCTGTTTGGCATCGGAAAGGTGGGTAGGGATTTTCAACTACACGAACACCCATGCCTTTGAACAGATTTATCCACTGAAATCTGCTCGTACTGGGAATCTATCCCAGGCCATCCGGCACGCAAGTCAAAGCCGTTGCCACTGCGCCACGGACTGTAATGCGGGACTTAATGAATAAAGGAATGCTATCATTTTCATATATTTTTATTTTTATCGATGTATAAAGATACGTTTAAATATAATACTACAATCTTATTTTTGCAATCTAAACCAATACAATCATACAACTGGGAGACTTTAAGACCCATCTTTGGATTACTATTTATTTTTTAGGGAGCGTCTTAAGAAAGTTAAATAGTCATTTTCCAGTTTGTTTCATGCCAGTTCTTTGAAGAAATGATTATTGATTATGATCCTATATTAATGGATTTTGAACAGCATGCGATTTTTGGTGTCTTTTCAAGCTAACTTTGTGAGCACATGTAAACAAACATCGATCGCATTTAAATGGTTTCTCACCCGAATGCGTCAAGTTGTGTACTTTCAAGAAAGATTTATTGATACACATAAAAACACAACTTTCACATTTAAACGGCTTTTCACCCGAATGTCTCATTTGGTGAATTTTTAAGCTAGCATTACGAGCACATACAAATGGACACTGATTACATTTGAATGGCTTTGAGCCCGAATGCATCATCTGATGATTTTTCAAGACAGATTTATGCCCACAAATAAACTGACATTCGTCGCATTTGAATGGCTTTTCACCGGAATGTGTTATAAGGTGTATTTTTAAGCCAGATTTTCGAACGCATGTAAATGGACATAACTCGCATTTGTATGGTTTTTCACCTAAATGTGTCATTTGGTGTTTTTTCCACGTAGATATGAGAGGACTCATAAAGTCACACACATTACATTTAAACTGGTTTTCTTCTTTATGTTTCAATTGATGCCGATTTAATTCAGATTTCACTGCACACGCAAATTGGCATTCATTACATTTGAATGGTTTTTCCCCTGAATGTGTCATTTTGTGTCTTTTCATATGATTTTTTTGAGAAAACATTAAATGACATATATCGCATTCGAATGGCTTTTCACCGGTATGTGTCTTGAGGTGTCCATTTAAGCTTGATTTATGAGAACAAGTAAATTCACAAAGATCGCAACTGAACGGTTTGATACCTGAATGGGTCATTTTGTGTCGAATTAAGCTAGATTTTTGAGCACATATAAAATCACATTGCACGCATTTTAAATTCTTTTCGCCTGAATGTGTTATTTGGTGTCTTATCAAGCTTGATTTTTGAGCACATGTAAACTCACATCGAACGCATTTAAATGGTTTCTCTCCTGAATGCATCATCAGGTGAATATTCAAGCTTGTTTTCCGTGCAAATTTCAATTCACAATGACTGCATTTGAATGGTTTTTTATTTGAATGAATCATTAGGTGTAATTTAAGTTGGTATCTTTTAGCACATGTGATCGGACACTGATCGCATTTGAATTTCTTTTCCCTTGGTATCTTCATTTGATATTTTTTCAAGCTATTACCAATTTGCTGCTGTTTTAAAACAAGATTGATTCAGGTTTTATGTATTACGAGTGAACAAAGCGATGAGAATATACAGAAACAAACACTGCAAACGAAATTCTTGTCATAGAAGGCAGTTTTACTAAGTTTATAGAAACAACGATTGGCTGATGTCCTAGAACCTCTTTTTTGATATTAACTTCTTCAATATCAACACAGTGTATTGGAAAGCTATCCTGAGTATAATTAAATAATTGACTTGAGTTCTTCACAGGTGGAATCTAAAAAAATGTATATATTAAAGATATTTGTAAAGTAAATTGATGTTAAACAAAATAAACGTTTAAAAATATATAAGAAACTAGCCAGTACCTGGCAAGCGTTGCAATGCCTATCAAATAAATGTTTATCATTAATTTGTATATGTTAATATAAGCAGATAATTAAGAGAACTTAGTATAAGTACACACAACAATTCACTAATTTTTTCGCAATTAGATGAAAGATATAGAAATATGGGACAAAAAAAAAATGTATATACAGTTAAACCCCCGCTAAAGCTATAATCGGGACCGTGGTATATGAAGTAGTGTAAAACGGGGCGTGAATCTCATACAAATTTAGGGACTTTGACTTTTTCCGCGAAAAATGCAAACTAAGATTATACATATATGAGTTTTTCAAAAAAAAATATATGAACGAAATATTTACGTAAATATTTAGTTGCTACCTAGCATGCACATGTAGCAAACAGGAAGTCAGTACGCTGTCGTGTATTGTCTAGCACGTGTTGTTTGAGTGTATGCGAGAGTAAGCACCGTAGAGACGGCCAGCCGTTTGTTCCTGTGGTCTAGTGGCAAGAGCTTTGTCCTAGTGATCAGGGGACCCGAGTTCAATTCTCGGCAAGGTTAGATTTTTTCAATTGAAAAAAGAGATCTTGGGCTGGGTGTATGTTATTTATCGTTGATTTTGTGCACAACTGATTCATTATTTATCATCGAGTTAATCTCGTATGACTTTCACAATTAAGAATATTTGGCGCATTGGCGTAAGCTGTAATGCCAAATATTTTTTTTAAATATAAAAAATTATAAAAAAAAAAAACGGTCACAGCGGACTTTTTTTTTTAACGTCCGAGCAGGAACGTAACATAGCAACGGCATGGGATTGCAACCGTGCCATCGGGGTATTTGTGCCGAATATTTTCGGCCAGCGTGTTTTACGGAGTGGTGGTTTCGGAGGTTTGACTGTCCATATATGAAGTCATTTAAAAAAAAATTGTGGGCGTCCACACAACAAATCACCAAAGTTTCATGGCAATCGGATGAAAGGTATGGCAGCGCACAGAGTACGAACAAACAAACAAATATTGATTTTTATATACAAGATTTCAAACTAAAACTAATTACCACTTTCTGTTCACATTCATTATCATTATATGATCTCAAGTTGACATCAAATTTATTGTCTTCTTTTAAATGGTTCGCCTTTTGGTTAAAGTCTTCGAAATCACAATTTAATAATTGAATTTCCACTTCTTCTTCTTCTTTTTCTTCTTTAATATTCGTAAAGTTGACGAGGAAAGTCTGAAAAAAAGAAATAAATACATTCCGATTTAGAAAATAATGTAATGATTTGAGAAAGAAATAAAAGATTTTTATTAGGATTTCACTGAGCCGTTCGGCAATCGACATTATGTACATCTTTCAATTACATATGTTTTTTTTACGTTTAATCTACGGTTTGTTTTGTGTACTGGCAGTACTGACACGACGGCTGTGTTTGATTGAATGCGGTAAATACAAGCTTTTAAGCCAAAATAACAATTAAAACCTTTTTCGTCTCGCAGTTAGCGTCATCGGCGAATAATTCTTCTTGCTTCACTTGCGCGTGGTTACTAAAGCCAGTAGAGAGAGTTTCATTCAGAATGCCAATCTTGTCATTCTGAAGATTATCATCGCGGTTGCTATTCTGCCATACATCATGGGATAACGATTCTTCATCTGGTTCATCGTCTGGTTCTATTTTGATATCCATTTTGAACAGTCTTCGATTTGTAAAGGCGTTACTTTTTTACAATGATCTACAATGATGACCGTAGACAAAAAGAGTATTTCACTACCATAGACAAAAATAATTTCTCAAGTCTCAAGACATAAAGCAGATTGTTGAATTGTTTAGAAAATACGACTCCGATTCCAAGTCAAGCATTTTCCAAGAACACGACTCTAACTTCAACACTGACCAAACATGATTCCGACTGAACCAAGTTTAATTTAGTCACTTTTGTTTCCTTATTTTCCTATTTGTATAAATTCAATTAAATATGAACCAACCCATCCGACCAATAGTCAAATATAAAAAAGGTTTTATATGGAAGAATTAAAATGTTCAAATTTTTCAAAATTTCCCCTACGACGACTCTAACTACAGCCAAAACACCCCGACTTCACGGATGCGACTCTGACTCTACAACCTTGGAATTATTTCTGATTCCTATCTGTCTAAAAATCGAATAAAGTAAAAATTCCATAACTTAAATACGGTGGTTTCAGTTTCAGCATTGAAACGTGCAATCAAGGTTAAGACGCCCAAAATATTGCGGCTTATAAAACTTATCAAGCTGAAATAAATAAATTGAATTCAATGACGTTTCAACGGAAATCATTCACGTCCTTGTCGCATGTGGAATAGACATTTATTCTATTCGAACTACAACCAAATAACATAAGTTACCGTCTGTTTTAAAGACCTTTAACCTGTTTGGCATTAAAAAAATCCTCAACAGTTTGACTGCGATTGTAAAAAGATATGATCATTCCATAAGATTGAATATGTAAAGTTGAAGAAAAGTAATTGATATTTGTTCGGATCATCCTGCCAGCTTAGTTCCCTGTGTCCAAAGACACAATTTGACGTAAGAATCTTGATAAAAATATTTATTATTAACTCTCAAAACACTGTCTTTGTTCGGTCCGTGGCGCATTGTCAACGTTGTTGGCTTGCGTGCCGGACTACCCGGGTACGATTCCCGGTACGAGCTGATTTTTTCAGTCGATAAATTTGTTCAAAGGCATGGGTGTCTAGGTAGTTAAAAATCCCTTCCTACAAGCAACGCGTAGTGACAGCGATTAGCTAATCACTAGTCGTATCCTAGTCTCGTATCCTTCCACCCGTACTCTTTCTACGTAGAAAAACATATAGAGATAAACTCCGTGATGAGTCCATATGCACCAAGTTGTGAGCGGTCATGGTAAAAAAAAAACTGTAATATATTATTACTGTAGTATTAGAACATAATCTTGTTGTCTATGCGAAGGAAATACTATTTTTGTCTATGGTCGAAGCGCTTACTTTCGTCGTATTAAAGTTTCGCCTTCACAAATCGAAAACCGTTTCAAATGGATATCAAAATAGAACCAGACAACGAATCGTTGTCTTCTTGTGTATGGCAAAATAGCAACCGCGATGATAATCTTCAGAATGGTATCAAAAATGGCTGCATCGACCACCCGCAAGTGAAGCAAGAAGAACTATTCGCCGATGACGTTTACCGCGTGGCGAAAAAGGTAATGAACACAATTTTTCGCAAACCTCATGTAAAATTAACTCTCATTCAGCTATTATCACGTAACATTGTACTCTGTCCGTGTTAAAACATCAGCTATGATTATGGAACAGCGAGAATAATCAGTTTTCTTCAATTCTATATTAAAGTAAATGTACCAGTAGCTGACCGTTTAAGGGAAAATTACAACAAAAATAACTATTAAGGTATAGCCATTGTACCGAAGGAAGGCAAATCAAGTATAATCATATAGGATCATATGTTTAATTATTATTATGGAACAATAATTACGAAAGGGCCTGTTGAAAAAAAAGTGTGTTAAATTATTTGAAGTCATCTTTTTGTGTCAGTAGTTGACCATCTCGCAAATTGAAAAATGTAGTAGTTGACCATGTCTAATCAGGGGGCTTCATAGTAAACTTTCACTTAGAGTTGCCTCAGGGCTTTCTGTCACACCACTCTTGGTTGAATCAAGTAGCAATAGGCGGTTCAGGAATTAGGGAAACACCGTTTCTAGATTGATCAATTAATAAATTTGAAATAATAAACTTTCCTCTATAGGTGTTGTTTTCAAATGGTCACCCTGGCACTACATTGGCTATATAGTGATGTATTAGTAGCTCATTCCGACCAAAAATGCATTAACTAGTCTGCACTTTACAATTTAGAGCAATCCCGCATTTGCATTTATTATTTAGGGCCATTTTATTCTCAAAAGTTCAACTACGGGTACATTTATCTTATTCCGAATATAATTTAAAAATGTCCATTAAGACGATTGAAGCAAGGCACATATAGATTAAGTCTCAATAATCATTAAAATAATACAAATAATTTCTTTTTTCTAGGCTTTACCGTTCACCTTAAAGAAAAATGATGACGAGGAAATAAAAGTAGAAATAAAATTGGAAAATTACGATTTTGAAGAACATGATCCTTTGGCGAACCTTTTAAAAACGGAAAATATATATGACAGCAGCTTCAGTTCAGATAATGGCGAATGGAAACCCAACGAGGTAATAAATTATTTGAACATATAAGCTTTCATTATTTGAGTTTCTTTGGCCGTTCCTTGGTGCAGTGGTCAACTTCTGAGGTGCACCGTCCAGGTTCGATTCCTGGTACAAACCTAATTTTTTGTTCCATTAATTGATATGCATGTGCTATTAAATACTCATTCCAATTCCATAAAGGGACCCATTGAGAAAGCCTTAGACCACTAGTCTTTTTCTAGTTCTCGTATCCTCGACTGATATTTAAATATATATTTCTTTATTATAGTTAGTCCATCAAACAATATTAGTCTTAAAAAATATTACTAGTATGGTCCCTGGTGCAAGTAGTCAACGTCTATGGCTACCGTGTCGGACCGTCCGGGTTCGTAGGCCATAAACCATTGCGAGAGTGTACTCAATAAATTTTTAAAGTTTCACATCGATCGGTCGAGCGAATAGTAGTCCATAGCGGACAAACAGACAAACATTCATTTTTATATATACATATATATGTTAACCACTAGTCCTTGTCCTAGTTTTCGTATCCTTTCAATCCATATTCTTGTCGCACCATGTGGCGGCCATATGCTCTGAATAGGGAGCGGATATGGGAAAGAAATTCATGCACTAATCGTGTTTTCTTTCAATTTGATATACATAGGTATCAATCTCTTATAAATTCGTTTTTTTTTTCAGATTCCACCTTCAAACATCTCTTTTCCTTTCGAGACACCATTCGCTAATCCTTCTAATACAAGTTTTCAAATATCCTGTGCTAATATCAAAGCATTTGACGCCAAAAACGGACTGATTTTAGGACATCGACCGATTGTTTTGTTGATTAAACTAGAAAAAGTTGCGTTCCACGATAGAAATTTCGTTTGCAGTGTTTGTTTTGATATATTCTCCACGTTTAATTTCCTTAGTAAACATCGAAATGATAATAAATCATGTCTTGAACAGTACATAAAAGAACAAAGCGAGAGGTTTATCCAATGCGATCAATGTAGTTATGTGTCTAATCATAAATCACATATGAAAATCCATCAAATGAGACATTCGGGTGAAAAGCCATTCAAATGTGATCTGTGCCAGTTTTCATGTAGACAAAGATATTACTTGAAGACGCATCAAATGACACATTCAGGCGAAAAACCAATTAAATGTGATCAATGTCAGTATACTTGTGTTCTTAGTGCTAGCTTAAGAATACACAAATTGAAACATTCGGGTGAAAAAATGTTCAAATGTTGTCAGTGTCAGTCTTCATTTTATGAAAAAAACCAATTAAATAAACATCAAAAAACGCATTCAGGTGAAAAACCATTTAAATGCCATCAGTGTAATGTTATGTTTGCTGAAAAATCTGACATGAAAAGACATGAAATGATACATTCGGGTGAAAAACCGTTTATGTGTGAAATATGTAGTATGAAGTTTGCTAGAAATTCTCACTTAAAAGTACACAAATGCTACATTCAAGTGAAAGACAATTAAAATGTGATCATTGCCAATTCACTTGTTCTAGTAAATTTACCTTGAAAACGCATAAAAAAAAGCATTTAGGTGAAAAACCATTCAAATGCAAGAATTGTCCGTATTCAACCTCTAATGAATCACTCTTGAATATACACAAACAGGCGCATTTGGTTAATAAGCCTTTTAAGTGTAATCAGTGTCATTTCATATGTGCTTCTAAATCTGGATTAAACCAGCATGCTATAGTACATTCGGATAAAAACCATTCAAATGCGACAATTGTCAGTTTTCGTGTTCTCGTAAAGCTGTCATCAATAGACACCAATTTACCCATTCGGGTGAAAAACCATTCAAATGTGATGAATGTCTTTCTAGTTATACTCATAAATATAAATTAAGAAAACACAAATTGACACATTCGGGTAAAAATCCACTTAGGTGCGATCTTCCTTCACGCGTGTCAGTAAAATAACATAAGAAGCAATTTATAATATAAAGTTGAAAGTAAAGTCTTGGCCGGTCCGTTGTGCCGTGGTCACCTTTTATGGTTACCGTGTTTGAAAGCCCAGGTTCGATTTCCAGTACGACCAAATTTTTTAAAAGGCAATGGGGGTTTGTGGTTAAATCCTTTCACAACTCTCCGATCCCAAAAAGCGAAGTATATTGACAGTAATAAAGGAGGTTCAGCGACCGATTTAAAAGCTGTGTTCGTAGAAAAAATATTTGTTAAGTTCCGTAGTGAGTCCATATGCTTCAAGTTGGGAGCGGAAATGGACAAGAATCACACGACAGCGGTGAATCATTTTAATATAAAGAATACACAACGCTTTATTCAATGAATAATTGACCCGGTTCGTAAGCGACAAAACTCGTGGACCTGGACGAAGAGATTTTATCAGTCGATTTATTGTCTCTTTTCAATTTGCACATTCTTAATTGTAATTTTATTCTTGTCCTACATAAATAACGTTTTTTCAAATTCGTCTAGTTAACGTTTTATCACAAAGTAACAATAAATAAATGTATTGATTGAGTAGGCATTTACTTGGTAGAACTCTATTATAATACGGTAAAAAAAATAACAATGTATTTTAATTCTACATAACGTGACTGAATTTAGGTCATGTGATTCCTCTATGAGGTGATTTGCAATCACTTCATAGAACCTTATAGCGGAATCCCATTTGTTTATATCCTTGTAATAAGAGCCTTAAGCTAAATGCATTGGAACAGTTTAAAACTAATAGGTATAATCAATCCAATGACATTCTAAATGAACAGATCACAATTAACAATTCTCCACTTCTTAAGCCATTAATAAACACTAATGCAATTGAAATTAAATTCACTTGATTCATCAGTTATTTTATGTTTATTTACACTTAGTAAAAACCCTGATTAGCTTTCACTTCATGAATATACCAAATAAATAACTTATTTTTTCCATACAAAATTAAGATGGAGGGCCAGAGAAGAATATGTATAGTGTACCCTGGCTATCCAAAGTATATAAGCTCGTTCTAATGCACGTTTAAAACAATGTTCTGACGAGGGCGTTAGCCGAAATAGCTATGAACAAATATTTAAAATAATTTATGTAGAATTAAAATACATTGAAACTTTTCTCACCGTATAATTAATTAATTGTCTTAATGTCTTCGCTATTTAATTGAGAAATGTAAAAACTCACTCTCATTTCTCTTTTTGCAATTGCAGCCTAATTTTGTTTTACTCCGATTCCTTTTTCAAATATCAAGTACCAATATATTTTTTTTTTGTTCAATGTAACATTCCATGTAACAAAATTTTAAGAGACAAGATTTAAATAACAAATTATTTGTGAATATTGAGACGACCAGGGTTTCTTCCCAATCGGACTGCGTCAGACAGCGTCATTCTAAGGCGTTCGTCGACGGAACTTAGGGACAGGATGGGGAGAAAGGTGTCTCGCAAAGATTTAAAACGGTTTCTCTTTGCCGTAACTCTATCCCAGAGTAGGCTAGTTTATTGTTCTCAATTTAGATTGTCAGTTACACAGATATAATTGTAGTTGCGACTACATTTCAAAGCGTAAGACCAAATGAATAATGTGACTTCCTCCTGTCCGAGAAAGGAGGGCGATCAAAAAAACTGATGACTTTTGAAAGAAGGATAACGACTGACTCACTTGGCGGTTATTTTATTTGACAGCCACATTTATACTCCGTGATTCTAGTATGAAAAACAGCTCGACCAATCAACGCAAAGCATTCTGGCCGGAGCTGAATTCAATCAATCACTGCGAAGCCGTCGCAATGAGTCGGTTCCATGATTTTATAACAATTTACTGAATTTATTCGCGTTATATTACTCGTTTGGTCTTATTATCATTGATTGAGGTGATAAATAAGATCGTCCGAGAGAGTTCTGATACCCTACAACATCATGCGGTATCAATATTAA